>JAPDSC010060369.1:0-35195 GCA_026290005.1 Latrodectus geometricus
TACTTTTGTATATATTTTCCAGAATAATGAAATATTCGAAAATGTTTTTGCAGAAGTATAATTTATTAAAGTTTTTGATATCATTGTTAACTATTTATATGTTGCACTTTATACAAATTTAATTTTTCTTTTTTTTTTTACTAAATTTTGAAGGATATTGAGAATGAAAATTTAATTTGTATCGTATAACAGCGGTTTTTTAATTCCCTAAATAGTTATACATAATTTATAAAATATCACACTTCAAAGTAAATAATTATCCTATTTAATTTGATACTCATTTCACATTAAAAGTAAAATATTAACTTTTGCTGATATAAAACATTTTTTCTTTGATTACTGGGAATAATCAAAATGTAGAAATATTCCCTCAACTAGTAGCTGCTGAATATAGATAGTTTATTAAAAATGTCTGCAATGGAATGTTAAAACAATTCATGTAAAGAATTTTACTTAAAAAATAGAAGTTGAAAGCAAATTAAATTTTTCAACAGTCTGATATAGTTGTAACAGTTTACTTTTATATCGTCTTTATTGTTTAATTCAGTGAATCAAGAGGCAAATGTCTACATTTAAATAGGAGGATAACTTTTCATTATTCCATATAGACTGTGCTTAGATACTGAAAAAAATATAATAAATATTATAAAATTTACAGAAAAAATTGTTGGAATAAATCAAAAGTGAATTACATTTTTAGTTTTTCCAATAAGCATTTATTTTACTAAGAAGATGAAACAAAATGTTTAAACCTTTTTTATTAAAAAATTGTGTAAATTTGGATTATTACACACTTTTTAACGAATGTCTATTATAATTTTTTTTTATTTCAAGTTATATATTAAAATTTTGTTCTAGGTTTTGTTCTTCTTTATTTCATAATACGAGCCCCAACAAATTATCATGAACCATTTCATGATAATTTTCAGATGGGTGCAGTATTTACTTGGAAGAAAAATATGTCAATATTTTATTTATATTATAATAACGAAATTCTAAATGATAAAGTTACTTTAAGATCTTTTTTAAAGTAAAAATAAAAATATTTCAAATAATAAATAAATCAAGTAGAAATTTATAATAATAAATCAAGTAGAAATGAATTATTTAAATTGCATTTTTTAACTATCAATTAAAATATTTCAGGAGTTACTTTATCTAACATTTATTTTATATTTCAAGTATTCTACCACTATATTGAAGAGATCTACCACAATAACGAATTTTATCCCTGTATCGTTTTTATTAAATTATTAAAGGTATATTAGATTAATTAATATTGGAATTTGTTTGTAATTCTTATATAGTTCCAAAGAAAAATATATTATTAATTGTGCATTACAATTTTATCTTCATTAAAATATTTACTATTGATGTAAAATGTTTGCTTCATGACAATATTAAATTTATTTTATATTTAAATACAATAGATATTTACAGTTTGTTTAAAACAAATTACTGTTAACACCATTTACTTTATTCACCATATCCAATTTAGTCACTAATAATAAACTGTTAATAATTATGTATTTAATTTTGATTATACAGATTATAATATAGAATATTCTATATAAATATAGAAACCCATATTAATTTAGAAACATTTTACTTGAAAAGTCATATTTTATAAAATTAAAAAATTTAGGAAATATCTCTTGATAATATGTGAAATTTCATTTTGGTAGAAAACGATCAGCTACATACATTAATACTCGTTATATGTATTAACAAAATTACCGAAAATGTAAAATCTAACGCAATTTTATTAAATAATTTTTCATTGAGCTTTAATATTAAATATTAGCATAAAAGTAAATTTAATAAATTAATAAATAATAGTATTACATAAAATTCAAAATTTTATATATGTGACGCATATTTTTGCAGTGCAATAATTACATTTTACCGAAATATCCTCATAAACTGTAGGGTAATAAATTTTCAAGACATAACAAACTTTTCAAAGTATAAAAGTTTCTTGTTCCAATATTTCATTTGGGAAGATCTTATAAAATGTATGACAATTTGTTATTATTTCTAAGAATATGCTATTGACATATAAAAAGGAACGAACTCATTTCAGTTTGTTTTTATCTTTGTATATACATTTTAATAACTTATGTATAACAACTTAAAATTTATATTTTCACATTACAACAACTTTAAAACAGAAATACGCTTTATCACTTTCAATAAAATGAAACTTGTAAATGTTCTTCAAATTGTGGATTTTCTATTAAATCATTTATTAATTATGATGCCGTCCAACCTGTCTAGTGGTTAGCGTACCTGAATACAGATGGGTGGGACCTGGGTTCGAATCCCGACTCAGGCATGGCTGTACTTTCTCTCTTTCTTTCTTGTCTTTGTCCTTTCTTTGCGTGTGTGTGAATGGTTGCCTACTCTATAAACGGATACCTATTTCATGTGTGTACTGAGGAAGTCGGACTCTACACCAAATATGGTTCAGTCGGAAAAGTGGAGCAGTGCAACCCATATTGCCAGCCTGGCTGGCACACGACAACAACATTAATTATGATAGTTTCAACAGAAAATTTCAAAATTATTTATATAGGTTTCTAATAATAATCTAATCATGCTATATTAAAATATTTATAATTTTTAAAATATGAGAAGAAGATAGAAAAATATACAATAATTCTATAAATGTGATATATTTTAAGTTTAAAAATAAATTCTTCTGTACCATAAAGAAAGTTTATCTTCTATGAAAATCCATTTGCTTTCATGAATTCGACATCAGTCTGATTTTTTTTTCAAATTCATTAGCTTAATAGTGATAATAATATTAGAATATAATAATGTTAAAAATGATATAAAAGGATTTCAAACTCACTTTTATGGCTAACAGTTAGTTTTCAAGTTGTGAAACATATATTGTGCGTTCATTGACACTCATCATAATAAAACATTGTTTTGAATGTTTGAGGGCACTTATTATTTCAACTATCAACGAAAAGGGTTTAATTATACTTTTGCCTTAAATATAAACCATTATTTGAAGGTTGGTGACATTTGATTGCAAAAACCCTATTTTATTTTTTCCTGAAACCATGAATATATTTGCGAGATTTATTTCTGGAAAAATGCACTTGCATTTAAATTATTCAGAATTAAAAATATTGATGAATATACAATTTCTAACATGCAAAGATGATCATAATATATTTTGGTAATGAAAATTATGATTGCTACTTAACTAATTTTCAGAAATTTTTTATTATAATTTAACTATTGTTGTAAAGTTCATTAAATTTCAACATATTGTTCCTACAGTTCATATATTATTGATCCTATGGGGAGAATTCAATATTATAAAATTTTATTAGGAAAGGATATATTTGTAAGCACTCATTTCTCAATAACCAGCTGATATGTTCCTATCAGTAGTTTTACCTTCTTGTCACTATAATATAAATCTTATCTCATTCGTTTCTATAAATTTAAAATTTTTTCCATATCATCAATTTGTTTAAAAATACTTGTGTTAAGATTTACAAATAGTATGCTGTTGTATCACCACGTTTCTGATTATATTTTCTATATTCAAATTTGGTAATCAATTTTTCATTAATATATGTGTAATATTATTAATTTAAATGATTTAATTAGTTTCAACATTTAAGACAGAAATTTATACGCAATGGCATATAATAGTTAAATAACAACCAAACTAGAAACACGTCAGTATACCTATGCATTAATGTGAACAATAATTAAATAAATATTGTACATTTATTTTAAATACTTTTTTGTAAAATTCATTGAACTTCAATTTATATGCTAAAATATTATAAATTTATAAAAAAACAATGGATGTTTAAAAAATTATTATGAGTTACATTTCTTTTTGGATTCAAAATTAAGTATCAAATTTTAAAAAAACATATGAAAGTATACATTTTTATTATTTAAAATATTTTATTTATATTTATTTCACATTCATCATTTAAATTTAAAGACCTCTCTTATAATGACTCCAACAAAATCATTTTCTTTTAATTTTTGCAATTTTAATAATCTTTCTTCATTTACCTTTAACGTATCTCCACTTTTAACAAAATTGTGTTGCCAATGTAGTCATTTCAATGTAGAGTGCTTATCAGTACCTAATCGCCCTTAAGCTAAATTTAGTCGGATGCCGAAAGCAAACATTTCACAGGATGACAAAATCTCCGCATCAAAATGAGTCAAGCACTGACTTTTTTGCAGCTTTTAGTACTCAAATAACAGACAGATCAATTTTTATTAACATAATAGACAACAAAAAGAAATTAAACAAAGAACAGTTGTTAATTAGAAAAGGATTATTATTTGTAATTATTAGAGCAGAAAGAAGTAATTACATTTTCCACACTTTCCCATTTAAGATGAACGGGAAAACTGATTGTCAGTGCTTACTTTCTGTTTGAGCGGTCATTTAAATCCTAACTTAATAATGTAGAATCTGAAAAACATTACTGAAATGCTAAATGAAGAATGTGTAATTTACTTCCAGTTTTCTTCGAGCAATTTTAAAAGAATTTTTTTTAATTTGCGATTCTATTAAGAAAGACTTCCTGCAGCTTGGTTTTTATTTAGCAAAACAATGTTTTAGTCAGTTTTATACATCAGATGGTGTGTCGGAAAATTTATTATTTATTTTTATCTGGTATTCAAAAATATTTATTTTTCACCATGGAATTAATTATTTTATAAGTGTAAAATTGTTGAATACAACACTCAATTAAATAACATTATTTATTAAAAAATTAGCAAAATAAAATTTTAAAGTAGGAATTAATGTATTCAAAAGTTATTTTAGTTTAGTCCCATAAATATTTTAAATGAGCATAAAAGACAGTATTTGAAATATAAAAATTGTTATGAAGAATATTGAATAAAAAGAGTTATGAGTAAAAAGTGTTTGTGCTTTATATTGATTTATTGTGATTGCTTCTTTGAGCATTGCATTTACTACCAAATCATGCCCATTCAAGGGAAAAAAACTAATTTTTTTACGATTTTAATTGTAATGAAGGAAATAAAAGTTTCATACGTTTATTTCCAGCAGAAGTGTTTAAATATTCATTTATTTTTCCATTGAACCAAATTAAAATTAATCACCATCCAAAACGTCTGCTGTCATGAACTTGCAATTATTTTTAAGTTTATCGTATTATTAAAAGGGAGACGACCCTAATTATACCCTTTTCAGGTATAATTAAGGTCTTTTTATACGATTTTTATGTTTGCTTAATTATGCAAAGGTGTTGCACTTGTAGAAGTACTTTACACAGGTAATTATAGCAATAAATAAAACAGTATGCTGAAATATGATGTAAGCGTAACTATTATAATTTCGAATTGGATTTAAAATTCACAATATTATAATATGAATGATGATTGCAATGGTCTTTTGAAAACATTTTATCAAATTATTTTTCTTTTATCCTTCAAAATTTCATTTTTTAAAGAAATAGATAAAGTTCTTTTATCATCAAGAAGAGATAAAGATAAACAACAAAAAAACAATATTATTAGATTTAATTAGCTATTTATTTAATAATTTTAATTATAATTATTTATTAAATCATCCTAAATTTATTAATTCTTTCAAATTTGAAACTATATACGTATATTTTCACTGACACATAACGATAATAGTAAATTTAGAATATTTCAGACTTATTAAAAAGTAATAATGTAAATGTACTTTAATTTAATATAATTAGATTTAAAATATTTATTTTTGAGTTGGAATTAACAAAAACTAAGCAGTAAACAATAAAACTACCCTAATGCGATTGCAAAGAAAAAATCAGACTCTAATCTTTAGAAATTAATAAAAAAATATACTTCATAAAATTTATTCCAATAATTTAAATTTCTTAACTAAACAAATAATATTATTTCATTACTGCTGTTCCAATTTTATGACCGGTGTAGCTTTGGAATAAATTAACCATTTAATCAAAAATTTGTTTATATGAAACAAATGCCGTAATATGTACATATTAAAACATTTAGAAGCGTAAAAAAATACTTATAAAAGAATTTATTTTGAGTTCCCAAGCAATTATTACATATTAAGTTTGAATTTTTAACTATATAATTTACCTAAAAATCATTATCTAATTAATCTAGATACTCTAATGCATTATTTGTTCAGTACAACATTTGTAAGAAATATCTTAGAATGTGAAAAATATTATTTAAATATTTATAATTTCTTTCAAAGCTTTTAACAGTTACCATGTATTAAACTATAAGCTCTTTCATTTAATAGTAATGATGACTAAATGCATCTGCAAGTTAAAATCCTTTAGGATTGTTTTATACAACATTATGTATTAAAGAATATCACAAGCATTTTCATCAGCCTTATAGTTTTAATCTTTAATTCTACTAGCAACAATTTTATATCAATCACATTAACAGAGCACCATATTAATAAATACTTGTCCCATTATAATGGAACTCAGTAGATAATAAAAACTACAAAGCATGAACTAAATTTAAGACTGATCGAAAAAGCTTTATCATATGAAAATTGTTTTTTGGAATTGATGTTAAAAACTGAACATATTTTCTATAATATTTTAAATAATCGTTTATAATATAGTGTTCAGAGATCAAATTGGGCATAAAACTTTATAAATAAAATGTGAACAGCTTACATCTTAATTAATAAAATATAATAAATAAAGAGTAAAAGATTTTCAAATTCCTCTGATTAAATTGCAAAACAATTGCTGTTTAGTTAATAAAGCACAATAAAAATATTAATTAAATTTATTTCTTAACAAGCAAACGTTTTTAATAGAAAAACTGAAAAGGAACCGACATTAAAGTAAATGGCACAATATTTTTTTTAACAAAATAGAAAAAATATCACATCAATTATGAATTCAGTAATGTTTTAATGATTTTAAAAACTATCAATTCCTTTGGTACAGTATTATTTTCTGTTATTGCGCTAAATATACATTTATTTTTTTGGAAATTAATGAACGACAGCAATAATTGAAAAAATGAAATATTTATCTTCCGATTTATTTTACTGCGCTCTATGTAAAAAAAAAAAAAAAAAAAAAAAAAAAAAAAAAAAAAAAAAAAACCCTTATATAAAACGAAGATACCGAAGACTTCTTAGCAATTAATTAACAGATAGAAAAACTGAATAAAGTTTCCATTTTCAAACAATTCTACTAGATGTTTAATTAATTTTTTTAGTATAGTTGAGGTAGCTAATTCATTTAAAGGAATTATAGTGGTATTGTTCGAAACACATAAATTGATTAGTAATCAAAGGAATTTTCAAAAAGAATTGCGAGATTTTTTTTTCACTTTTTTTAACTTATCACAATCAAGAAATTTTACTTTTATCTCAAAATAATATGAATTTGAATTTTTTTAAATACATTTGGAATTTTTATTTTTTTCAATTTCTTTTATATTTTTATTGTTTTTTTAAAATTCATTTTAGCTAATACCATGTTTGTTAACAGTTTTAAAATAGAACCTGTTAGTTCTACTTTTTGAAAAATTTTTACTATTTATCTATACTCCACAAATGTTTTGCTTTCCACATTTTTTACTTTCTACCATCAAATGCAAAACTTGTTCATAATCTACCGGTCAAAATCTCTCGATCATATCACTGACTTCAGGGATTATGAATTAAACACAAACATTGCTCGTTTAATTTATGATGATTATGTGTTCTAAATAATTTTGATATTAACCTTTTGTGATTACTACATAGTTAATTAAAGATATATAGCTTGTAATTCACTAATATTTCTCTAGATATTTTTAATTAAGTAGGATTATATATTCTTAAGTACATGTTTCTTATATAAATAAAATACCTCGAGTGCATTTCGAATTAAAAGCAAAATAACTCATTTTAACTATCCAATCTATCAATAGTTACATAAATTTTTTTTTTATTTTTACAAAAGGCACACATATTTTACATTAAAAACATTGCAAACTCATATATTGCTAAACATATTCTACATTCAATATTTTTCTAATTACACTTACCCTACTTTTTGAGAAGAAATGACAAAATTCTAAGCATTGAATTAATTATTCGCAAGAACTAAATTGTAAAATTTCTATATGAGGTGTGATGGATCAAGTCAAATAAATTTTTATTTATATAAAACAAAACTTTTTGTTCTCAAACGAACATTACTTTATTCCTAATATTTTTATTTGTTCTTTAATTTTAAGTGAAATTAGTATTAATTTCAAATTTCTGAAGTCATTTTTTCAGGTACTTAGCTTATAACTACTGGCATATTCATTCTAAACAGTAATTTCAAAGAAAATTCCAAATATAGCTTTCGACTATGTTTGGAAAAGTCATCATTAATCTCTTAAAATACTATTCGATTTATGCTTTAAGAGATTATGTTATCGTTAATCGCTTAGAGTATAAAAATTTTTCGAATCAATTAAAGTTAAACCAATTCATATAAATTATTCAATTCGACATAACGTATTGGCTTTTGGTTTAAGTATTCCTATCAAAATGAGTTATAAATACCAATGAACTTCACAAACATCATTAACTGCAATATAGAAAATGATAATAACCCTGAAATTCTCAATCTGGATAATGAACAGGCGGATATTTAAATTTATTTGAAATCCAGGCCTGATATAATTTTCTTTGTGTCCACATTTTTATTGAAATTCATAAAAAGTTTACTACAAAACCTATTATTAATGCAGCACTTTCCTCAGAAGGCAATTCATGGTAAATGTACAAATAACTTACAATGGTTAAGTAATTCACTATGTCGTGCCGAATGCTATTGACAAATTCCTTCATATATATTATATGCTTCGTTCAAAACAAGTTCATTGTTGAGTTTCACATATTACAATGTAAGTACAAAATTATGAATTTCTAATAAAAATATAAAATTCCAACTTTTTTTCAGAAGCTACGCATTTCGATTTATTTTTTCTATTCATTCATTTTTTTATTTGCTTTAATGCTGTTTCTCGACTAACCTTTTAGCAAATAGATGCCAGTCTTCAGAAAATTTTGATCTCCAACTCAGTGTTTCAAATTTTTATATAATATATTCAATTTTGTAATTATTTTGTTCAAGGCATTATTTCAATTAACATGTGCATAATTTTCTTTTTTGATTCATTTCATGCATGAACTCATTTATCCAAATCTTTCATCTTGGGAATTTTACAAAAACGTCTCAAAATTTCAGATTTCTTTCTGGTAGTGAATTTCCTTGTCGATAGATTTAGATTTGCTTCTATAAATGCTATCAGAACAATAATTCTATTTTGGGTCTAAAATTCATTTATCAGAAAGAAATTCTAGATGGGCATTTTTTTAATCAATTCAGCACTTATCGATCATTATCAGTAATCTTCCCGAATATCTGATTTCTACTAAACACAGCTTTTGCAGAACTATTGGCAAGTTCATTTATACATGAAAATTTACAGAATAACATCTGAATTAATTTCCTGGTGAAATTTAAAGAAATTAGCAAAATCGAGTTTTTTTTATATAAACTTCTGTTTTGAAATGTGGCTCTGACAATGGACAATGGGACCAAAAACTGAAATGTAACTAAAATAAAAAGAGGAAGAGGAGGAGGAAATTATAAAATGTATATATCAAATTTTAATATTAAGCTCATTTGGTATTTTATACAATCTGTATGTTTTAGTTAAACATTTTCAAAATAAAATTTTTTTATCGAAGTGTCTGAAACAAAGAATGATTCCTTCTTGTTAATGAGGAATTTTCTGTCACTCTTCATTTTAAATAAATGAATAATTAATCATGACATAGTGAAAGATCTGAAGGTACATTTTAGTACTAAGAAACAATTCTTAGATTTACAATTTTTTAGGTGTATAGTATTTGGTAATCTCATAATGCTATATATTTGGGAAAGAGAATGTAAGCAATTTTTTTTCGTAATACATTAATAATTCAAAAATATTTATTATAGTAGTTATGGGTCAAGATTGGTAAATATGGGAAAAAGTTATTTTCATAATCAAGTTTTAACAAGGATATGTCTTTTAATACATTTACTTCAATTTCAATAATCATTTCATTAACATCCATTATCTGGATAATACTAAAAGAAATATAGGGTGATTTTTGTTATAAATTATAAAGCAATAACTTAAAATCTCTCAAAAAAATGAAGAAAATGTACTTTAAAAATTATTTTACAAAACAGTTTTTTACTTATTTAACTATATTAAGTTTGAAAGTTTTAGAATTTTGTTTCATGCTCAAAATCAAAATACATTTATTTGAAAAATAAGATTTTTAAAATCAGATTTTTATTTTTAGAGGAAAATTTGAGTTAATTAATGCAAACATTATTTATTACAAGGGTTGAATGAATAAAAAAATAAATTCTTCTGGAATCTACAGTTGTCATTTATAATGCCACACATCTATCACATACCGTAGTCAATAGTAAAAATTGCAAATATATATAATCAATTTACGGTATAAATAACGTATACGGTCTTTACGGTATAAATAAATATCATACATAATATTCCTTAATATGAATAATAATCTGAAGTGAGCCAATGTCTCACTTCAGAATTATCTGGTGAACTATAGGGTCACTCTGAAATTTTTGAGATACAACTAGGTTTTTAAAGTTATACTTACAAAATTTTTGGTGTGTTCAAAGTAGTCTCCTCCAGCATTAATGCACTTTTTTAGACGAATTTTCTACAAATTAAATGCCTCAAGTCATTCATTTCTTGGAATAAATAAAAAAATTGCATTAGTAGCCATATCAATATCTTCTTCTGAATGAAAACAACGTCCACGTAAGTTCTTTTTTAGATTAAAGAATAACCAAAAGTGACACATAGCTAGATCAGGTGAATACGACGGATGTTTGATCACTTTAATTTGTTTTTGTTTAAGAAATTCAACTGTTAATTCGGCTTTATGTGAAGATGCATTGTCATGGTGAAGCATTAGTACCCTAACATTCAGTTCTTGTAGAATTTCTGGAAAACATTTAGTGGTATACCAGTTTGCTGTTACAGTCTTCTGTCCTTCCAACTTGATGGCTTTGATCAATCCCGTACTTCTGAAGAAAACCGCATGCATCACTTTTTTCAGTGCGCGTTGATTTTTCACCATTGTCGGTGTGGGGTCATCTTCAAAGACCCATACTTTGCTTTCTTGACCTGTTGGAACGTCAAAAAACGGTATGAACGTTTCATTTCCTGTTACAATTTTAGAAATGATGTGGTGTCCAATTAAGAGCAATTTAGCAAATTAAGAGTTTCTTTAATAATTCTGACATGCTCGTCTTTTTTTTATTGCTCAGTTAGATTATGAGGAACCCAACGGCAAACTACTTTTTTCATATGTAATTCTTCATGAATGGTTTTGTGTATGGCTGCGGATCCAATGTTAATTTCTTTTGTATCATTTGATAGGTACAGCGATTATCATCCATTAACATTTTTCGTATGGTAGAAACACTATCCTGGATTATTGCCGACGGAGGCCTTCCTGTGTGTTCTTCATCCTGAAGAAAATTGCGAATCCTTTTAAACTCTCTAAACCATCTGAATACAGTAGCTGGAGCTGGAGATTCCTAACAAAATGCTAATTGCAACCGTTGAACGCATTCTTCCAGATTTAATCCTGCTTTAAAATCGCAGAAAATCATATCCCGAAAATGTTCTCGCGTCAATTCAATTTTCTCTTCTGTTTAAAATTTATTCTACGCTAAACAAGTTGAAGTAAGTCTGTAAAAAATCGTCTTCTGTGTTAAAATACTTTGTATTTTAAAATCAAACCGTTATTTTTATTTTGTAAATTCTCGTCTGCGTGTATCTCAAAAATTTCAGAGTAACCCTCGTAGGCAAGTTGGAAAAAATTAGAGTAAGATAGACTGGAACCTGAAATTAAATGCACCCATTTCTTTGTCTACCAAAAGTCTATAGAAAACAAAATTTTTAAGTCAAAGCTCCTTGTAATGTGATTTCTTAGAGGTTTTATTCAAAACTATGTTTTTCACTCATCTCATACCACAAGAAGGTAAATTTTTGTGTGTCTCTATGAAACATAAAAGCATTTGCCAGTAACAGTTGTTTTAAAAGAGAAGAGTCGTTACTAGTAGTTATATATATATATATATATATATATATATATATATATATATATATATACATAGCACTTTATAAAAATATATTTATACTGTTTAAACAAAAATCTTGTCAATTTATTTTGTTAAAAACTGTTTAAACAAAATAAATTGACAAGATTTGTTTTAAAGTGTAAATAATTTAAGGATATAAAGTGTTCACATTTTGACACAAACTTTTCAATGTCTAATTAAATAGAGAGAAAAAGATTAACGTAAGTCGTAAGAATGATTTTAAGAAAACTAATTCAAATTGATTTTTTCTATTGATAAATGATTACATAAATATAATTCTAAAATGAAAATCAAAATTTATTTTTTAACTTTTAAGAAATCATTAACATGTCTGCTTCTACATTTTAGCTGTAGACAGAATGCATTATCTCTCCATGTACATAAGCAGTTATGTGCCAGGGACCTCCTGACTGATACATTGCAAGCGTCCCTGTTGCTTCCACCTCCTGACTGATACATTGCAAAACTACTTCAGTCCTCTTTAGCTCTTTTAAGTGTGAGATGCTATTTTCCTGTTATTTTATGCTTCCTGCTCCTTCCACCTCCTGACTGATACATTGCAAAACTACTTCAGTCCTCTTTAGCTCTTTTAAGTGTGACATGCTATTTTCCTGTTATTTTATGCTTCCTGCTCCTTCCACCTCCTGACTGATACATTGCAAAACTACTTCAGTCCTCTTTAGCTCTTTTAAGTGTGAGATGCTATTTTCCTGTTATTTTATGCTTCCTGCTCTTTTACACTACTACTTCTTGTTTTACGATTCCTATAACATCAATCAGCTATTTTATGAACCTCGTCATTTGCCTTTCATTCTACACAATCTCTTTTGATGTGATAATCTCACAACCTTATTTTTTTTCAAAGTTTAGCATTTTCATCTACCACTCTGGATTTGAACATTAGTTCAAAGTTGTAAAATGTTTTTACATTTTTTGGAAAAGCACTTCATGACATCTTTAATGTTAATATTTTCCAGAATGATAGAGTAGTGTTCGTTATTATCAATCGATGTTATCAGTGAACTGAGAAGACTTTATAACTTGAAGGACTCCTTGAACTATGAATTGAAAAATAATGGTCACATGAGGTAATAAAGTTTTGATGTTCCCATATGAAAATTCTTCAAGTGCTGGATGTATGGATTCTTTGTCCATAAATAGATCTTTTCTTATCAAATTGTTGTTTTCTAAATGTTTTCTTAGAGTTGGTTCGAATTCATTTTGGAGCCAGAATGTGAAAACTTCAGAACTGATCCAAGCTTTATCTGGTGTGATAAATAAATGGGTTGTAATTCCAGATTAATATTAAAATTCTGTTTTTCTTATATTTTTCTATTAACTTAAACTTAAGCTTATTATTGTGTAAGTTGCATTACTATAAAGCTAAATAAGGATTTGTTTATTGATTTTCCTACTGCTGCAATGTCTAACAGAAAATAAAACGTTTTATTTATAAAATTACGAAATTAGAAAAAAGTATATTGTGTGTTATTTTAAATTCTGCTTTATAAAATTTAATATGTTACATTTAATTAGCACTGTTCTGTAAAAAGTACTTTTATTATGTGCTCATGTCTTCGTATAATAGTAACAATGATGATATAGAATTCATATTTACATTTAACTACATACCACCTTTATCTCATTTTTTTAAATCGAATTCAAAATATCATGGAAAGGATTTTTATATTTAACTCTAATTTAGAGCCATTTTTAGTTCAATTTTGTGAAAGAGTTAATTTAATATGCAAATTTTTATAGTCTCGATAATATCGTGACTTCTAGTGCAATTCAAATCATAATAATTGTTGCTCGAATCAAAGATTTTAAACATTAACATACATTATGTGTGTTCATAGATAGCATATTTAATATTATAGTTCTGTTAGAAATGTTAAGAATATTTACTCGGTGGTTTAACTGTCAAAAATATTCAATGGAAATATCAAATAATTACAGAAACAGAAAGATAAATGGAAATTGGATTCTTGACTTTAAAAGATTCATAAGCGGCGGAAACAATAATAAAATATTGAAAGAAATGCTTTAAAGGCTCTAAACGGCTGTAAATGGTCAATAAAACAGTAATGAAGTCAAACTCTTTCATTACTCCAAACCATGTTTTAGAACAATAAATTCAAAATACAACAAATATACGGAAAACATTTCAATGACAACAAATCTATTGGAAAACAATAATATATTATATAAACAACTCCATATAAAATAAATTATATTTTATATGATGAATATAGAAATAAACTCCTATCCCAACTGTGTGTGCCTTATAACAACGAATTTTACTAAATTTATCTTTACATTTTTTATAGTTTGCAGCTTTGCTTTATTATTACTTGGAAGGAATCTAAGTTTAAAAAATAAAAGTAAAAGGAATTTTTATTAAACTGTCAAGAATTAAATTATGAACTAAATGAGCTTTTGTTAAATTAGTTATTTATTATTAGCTTGTCAAGAACTTAAACAAGATCAAAATTATTTAGATCCTAAATTAATTTATTGTTTATGTAATTAACTTATAAAAATTTAGAATTTCTTTATTGTATGTTATTAATAAAAATAAGTTAATTAAAGTAAGAAAATATACACTGTACACTATGGAAATTATTCTAAAAATTCAAATAATTTATATTTTAAATTTTTTTAAGTATATATATATATATATATATATATATATATATATATATATATATATATATATATATATATATATATATATACATGAGGATTTTTGTAAATTACATAAGTTATCATTATATTGAAGCACTAAAAAGTAAATGATCCAATCTAAAATGATTTCGTTAGCATAACGTTAAAAAATTACAGGTTTTGTAAGTGTTTTTGGCACGTTAAGCCAAAACTCATGCTTTCTACTACAGAAAATGCAAACTTTGAAAAGTAAAACTATAAAACCATTTTGGTTGCTTTTTATAACAGCATGTATAACAGAGAAATTTTTTTATGAGTTGTGTATATTTCAGTGTTAGGACACTGTTTGCAACTTCTATGCATTTTATTACTTACGCAGTTTTGAAACAAACATTTTGAGAAGTTTGTGATAAAAAATTAAATAACCTGAGAAAGCTTATCTAAAAGTTGTTTTAAAAGCTTTATTCTGCATTTTTGGTTCATGAAAATTAAAATATATTCAGATCAGAGAAGGCCTTTTATAAGAAAAATAAAATCCAGAAATATTACTTAACAAAAACTTTTCTAGATACTTTAAAAATGTTTTCTTCAAATACTAAAGATCATAGTTTTGTTGTTGAATAGAAGTATTTTTTCAATATCTGTAACTTACTCATTTCTTTTGAGAAATCTTATTAAATGTAGAATTATTCATCAACAATTTCGACATAATTTTGTTCTATAATATAAAATGCATAAAAATTATAAAATTTTATATTTTTGTTTTTAACAAATGACATTAATAAAAATTTCTTATATATTAAATTATTATTTATAGTTAAAGTTTTAAGAAATGGAGTAAATTATATCAAAATTGATTATCTATGTCATTTACTTGCTGCATTTAATGAAAAATCAATTATTTCAAATCTAATTAAACTACATATTTTGGACTAATATAAAATAACATAATTAATTATGTCTTAAGATACAACGAATAAAATTATCTTCATAACGTGTCGCATTTGAGTGTAATTCATTGTTGATAAATTTCTAATTTTTGAAAATGTGCAAAATAGTTCCGATAAGTATCTGATGAACTAAAACTTTAAACAAACTGTTTGACATGCTCAATATTTACTACATAAAGTAATGAAACTTATTTCACTACTTGTGAACCGTGCACGCAACTTCCTCGGCAATAATTTCCAGCAGAAATCTATTTAATTTTCCAGGTAAAATCGTGATTTGCAAAATAACGTCAATTACTATTTAATATACTTTGTTCAAAACTCTCTTTTGCACCATGAAATAAATTCTAATATAAAGTTAATATTAGCAGCTGAAATAAAGTAAATATTAGCTGAAATAGATGTTTAGAGTTTAAAAGTTCTTTTATTATGAAGCTTTTAAACATGGAAGTCCGATTTTTTTTCTCTAATTTCCAATCGTGTTACTGTTGATGGATATTTTGCATTATTTTTAAACATAAACTCTTCCATACACAAAACGCATTTTCAAAAATTTGGAAAATCATTTTATTGAAAAACACTATATGGGAATTTAGAAAAAAAAAACAGGAAATATAATACAATGAAAAACTTAATTTTTAAACTTTAAGTTTGATGACGTCAGTTACGCCTAAATAGCAGTTTTAAAAGGAGGAATAAAAATTGTTTTTCTGAGGTGAAAGCCTTTAGGAAACAAAGCCTAAAAATAATTTTATCAGGAGTTCAAATCAGCTTTAATTTTCAAATTGACTACAAGCGCTGTAATCAAAGTTTTGAATAGAGATGTTTTGATTAAGAGAGTACGTACAAACAGTCATTAATTACGAATAACAGGGATTCAAATTATTTATCCTTATTGCAAAGTTTTTCTTCTGCTGTATTTCATTCTCTAATATACTTTAAAAGATTTGTGGCTGTGAATGTGGAATAAACAATAGCAGATTGCATACATTTTTGTCATACTGATATAGTTAAACTGTCAGAATCTTTTATCAGCGTAAAAGTATCAAGGAGTTCATCTCTTGTAGGAAAATAATGGCAGGGATGAAATGACTGCTGAAAATACTTCATTATGTGTCAAAGGTGAGAGATGCAAGTTCTGTTCATCAAGCAATGACAATGAAACTAAGGTATCAATTTAGAATTATAAAAATTGCATTTACAAGTAAGATGTAAGATAAAACTGTCCAAATTGTATATAAAAAAAGTAAGTTTCAATTCCGAATACTTTTTTGCTATTTTTTATAGATGATTTATGTTATTATTTTAAGTTGCAATTTTGAGTAATTTTTTGATATTTTCCTAGATAATTTATATCATTAGATGTATTTTTGAACCTACATTAGTTATTATTTATATTATTCCTTAAGTGGTTTAAGTTATTTTCTGCAATATAGGTTAGTTATCTGAATCGGGTCATATTGATCTAAATACTACGTATCTGAAATAAATATGAATAGAACATCAAGATTAAGTTTATTCCTTGCAATCATTTTTAATATGGAGCCAAAAAAAATCGAAAAACAAACAGATAAAGGTATATTATAGGGACAGATTTTCTTTCTTTAATACGAGTCATTATATTCCGTCCTTAATAAAAAAGATCTAAATCAAAGAAGTAAATGAAAGTTACAAACTCGTTTTTATTGTTTTACTAATTATACGCAGAGCAAAACAACAATTATAGGTATTTTCTCGATACAGTGAAAGATTTAAATATATTTTCCTACATCATGTCCCGATATCGCTATTTAAATGCAATATTGAATAAAAACAATTTTTCACATATTTTTCAGAATTTATTATTTATTACTGATAAGAACCTGTTTAATATTAATTTCTCTAACAATTATACTTTTAATATCTATCAAACTGAGTTATAAATGTTATCTCAATGAGAAAGAATATATTTTAAATGATTGAAAATAAGGCTCTTAAATCAGCTTTGACTTATTAACCTGTATTGACACTATCAGACAAAAGAGTTCTTACTGAACTGAAAACAATCATTAGTAATTGTAGAGTAAGCGCTGAAATGGAGAAATGTGAAATATAAATATTCATCTAATTAAAGTTAATAAAAATTAACTAAAGCTGTAAAAAATTATTTAAATACTAAGCACGAAATTATTGACAGCACAGCTGCAAAATTAACCTGTTTGCAAAGAACTTCAAAATAATTACTGATCACTACACACTGTGCTGGTTAGACAATTTCCTTATTACCTTTAATCGATTAAAACTATTAACTTTGAAACTTTAAAAATATGACACCTCTTAACTAAATCAAACGCAGTGATATGACAGCCCTTATAGGAAAATTGCCTACAGTGCCTACTGTTTTCATGGCCGAAGCCCGCGTGATGCCAACATAAGTTTTGAACAATTGCCAGCCAAACGCGAAACCTCTTGCATTTAATTTAGAGGCATACTTGTGACATTTATAATACACAATTATAAATGTCACACCAAGAACATAAACAACAATTAAAATTTCAACTCATTAGTGAAATGAAAGTCTTATCTATTGTAAATGTCATATTTTGCCAAAGACCATCAGCGATTACAAAAGCATTTTTCATAGCAGAAGCGCCAGAAACATCCACAGTACCAGAATTTACACCACATGATAAGCACCTCTGACATTAAAACGAAAGGGTATATGGAACGCATCAATCAGATATAATACAGACACTATGTCTATATCTACTGACACAGAAGATTTTGCTATTTGTCACATATGCTTATGATGCATATAAAAAGTCACCATTGGTTTTATTACATATTACTCAGTGTTTCATTGGCAGAGTAAAGGAATGTATGAAACCATGTTCCAGAATTTTGTAAAAGTTACAGGATTAGACTGCATCACTTGAGACCACACCCACAATGAAGGTCCAAAAGAAAGACTGCAAAAAAGTTATAAATTTACTATCTATTTTCATTATCATTTCTAGAAAATTTTAGCATGCTTTCTTTTTTAGTTACTCTTAAAATTTTAATAAGCTTACTTGATTGCATGTAAACGTTCTGTTATAGACAGTGTGTTAATAGTTTAATCTCCTCGATAAATTTAATACTAATAATAATAATTATATATATATATATATATATATAGATAGATAGATAGATATATTGCTACATTTTATTTAATGCTTAAACAAATGAATGAAATGCATAGTACATGTAAGAAATTAATACAATTGAAATGTCTAATTGTCTAATACGCATAATACAAAATTTTAAAAACAATAATTAATATTATAGAACTATTGGGAAATATAAATAAAAAATTATGCAGATCTTTATATTAAGATTATTTTTCTTAAAATAATTATTGACTAGAGGAATGTGATGAAAAGTTGAGATTACTCTAGTTTATATATGACATTCATTGGAATTATTGTCAAAAATAACTAAATAATATAAGTGGTAATACTAATATTTTTACTTTATAGAAAATAACTTCGCTTCATAAATAACTATGGAGAAAACTCTAAGTATGATATCAAACAGCACTTTCTGCGTGATTTGTGCTCATATGAAGAAAATCATTGATCAAAATAAGTACCAAAAGACAAATCGCAAAGTATAATTTAAAACACTGTCTTTGAAGTTCTTAAAAACTAAACATAGTAATTCTGTGTGCTTTACAATGAACTCAATGCAGACTAAATTAGATATACCATATATTGATAAAATGATGTAACTGCGGCTGCAATTAAGGTCTGCTTAGGATTCAAAATAAAAGTATTCTTAAATGAGCCTGATTAATGAATCACCTATGACTTTCGCAGTCAATTTCATAATCCTCAGTGACATAATGTACCATCATAAATATTATGAACTATACTTATCAGGTAGAATATATCACGTAACGCTTAATGACATTAAATAACATTAATTTCTATTTAGCAAAACATAATTTAGAATAATTAATAATTTAGAATCATTTTGTTTTGAGTCATATCTTCATTTCTTATTTAAGATTGTGTTGTTTTTGTTTCCAATCCCTCAGAGATCTAGCGTCAGCTAGATCAAATCCATGACACAATGAACCTTAGCGAAGTCAAGCACCAGTAGTGGATTTGCGCGAACATCGGCCAGAGTGAACCCCAAACAATCCAGGATGTGATCGGGTGAAGCCGGCCTCAGATTGCATTTATTGCACAATGAGAAGACTTTGTGCTCACAATCAAACGTCATGCATTTCAGATGTCCACTTCTGAGTCTCATAATGGCCGTATGATCATGTCTATCACCCTCGAAATCCAACGTGCCCCCAGGGGTCTTACTTCTAAAGCAGGGATGGGCGGGAGGGGCGAACCAGACTTGCCTGTTTCCTTTTTTCTATACAGTGAAAAGTTCTTTGTAAGTTAGTGTGTAGTCCCCATTAGGCAACTCACAACAACGTCTTTTAGCCAAGATGTCTGCAGCTTCGTTGCCATGGATGTTAACATGGGAGGGAATCCACTGAAAATGGACTTCTGTACCCTTGGCAAGATTTTTAAGATGTGTGATTGTCTGCATGCCTACTAAGTCGCACGCTCCACTCCAGTCCTTTAGATATTGAATCGAGCTTCGACTCTCCGTGAAGATCCAAATGTCACTAGATTTAATCTCATGGAGGATGATCTTTAATCCTTCATTTATGGCAATTAATTCGCTTCTGAATACCGAGCAATTGTCCGGGTTACGTCTAGAAAACTGGATAGAAAGACTCTCAATAAAAACACCGCTCCCAATGTTATTTAATTCCTCTTTACTGCCATCTGTGTAAACTAAAGTGGCTTCACTGCGAATGCCATCTAGGACTTCTAGAGCCAACTGTCTCAGATATTCGGAAGCATCTGAGTTCTTGTTCGCGTCGGACAAAAGTTCAGTGTGGAAGTGAACATCGGGTAGGCCTTCAAGCGAGCAAACACAAGGTCTAAGGAAGGAATGCTCTACCGATTGGGAAACTATATTTCATTTTATCAGCTAGATTGAATGGGCTATTCTGCTTTTATCTTTGATTATTTATCCATTTACACAAATATTCAGATGTTCGATTTTAGTTTTCATAGCTTCTTAACTTGTTAAAATATTTAACCAAGTTTGAGTTTCTTACAAAACCAAGTGGTGGAAGATTTGCTCCATAAAGTACTATGTAGTTCGGGCAGCTGCTCTTCAAGCCGGTTATGATATGAGCTGCACTCAACTGAACCTTTTTTAGTTTGAGAAGATTGGTTGATGAGGCGCTGAAGTATATTGGGAATCCATACTCTAAGATAGGCATACTCTAAGATCTTATATACACACACACACACACACACATATATATATATATATATATATATATATATATATATATATATATATATCAGATTGTAAAGCAACACATGACATAAAAGTAAAAAAAAGAGTAATACAATGGACATTATTTTCATATTTGGAATTTAAAAAATTAAACTACAGGAAATATAACTCTTTAAAAGAATTTTTAAGTTAAATATAAAAACTGAAATGTTAAAAAATAAGTAATTGATAAACTAATAAACTGTTCTATTAAGTGAATACATGAGGAAATATTATAAACGACTTCCTACAGTAAATAATAGTTTTAATTTTAAAGAATCAATGATAAATAGTCTGATAATGAGTTAGAAAATGACAGACTAAAATACCCTTAAAATATTAAACTTTGTAAGCAATGAAAATATTATAATCAATAAATATTAAAAGGAATCATGCGAATTTGAAAAGCATGGAAAAATTCTTAATAATTAATAAATTAGTACTAAATACTTGAACTAAATAAAAATATATAATAGATAAGTACATAACTTTATTTCTCCATGATTTTCTATTAAAAGTTTCAATCCTAGAAATTCAAAAGAAATATGGCAAGGAAGATATGAACATATCTGAAGTTGATAAGAAGAAAGATTCTTATATCTTAAATAATTTAATGGGTTTCAGTTAAAACTGAAAAAAGTGGTTGTTATATATTTTTTTAATTTGTAAGAAAAGTAAGAATTTTTCTATGCATGATCAAGTATTTTGAAGAGCTTAAAAGGTTCAAAGTTAACGAAAAGTTTTGAAAGAAGGAATTCATAATAACAAGAAAATTTAATTATTAACGTTTTAAAATATTCATTTTATTAAAGAAGAAGGACTCTTTAGATTTAATCTTGTCTTAAGGAATAAGAAGTCATGGATATATACTTTATATACTTTACAAGGAACTTGACACTCAAGAATGTAAAAAAATTAGCAACTCATTTGTAAACATCTCTTATGAATAAATAAAAATGAAATTTTTAAATTACTATCTCTAGACAAAAATAAAACTACTTTGAAGTTGGTATAAAAGTGTTAATGTTTTATGATACACAATTAGAAAGTATATTTTTTGACCATCCAACATTGAAAGTAGTAATAAATTCAGCCGAAAGCAATTTCTTTGTACTGGTTTAAAATTTGAGCCTGTAGATGCAATATTAAATTCAGTTGATATAAAAGAATGATTGTTAATTCGAAAATAAGCCCTTTCATAATCGTTAATCTAACTATGTCTTCAAAATCAGTAAAATAAATTGCAGTATTATTTCTTCACACTTGTTTCGAGAAAAACACATATCAACGGTAAATTTTCTGCAAAGATAACGAGGAACAACAACAAGGATAACAAGAATAAATTAGAATATTATCTGTAGATTTGATATTGCCTCAATATTACGATATCAATACGTAATCATAGAATTAAAAACTAGTAATTATTAAGTTAACCCTGACTTCCATGTTAATATAATATAGGTGGTACTCTTACTTTTCAAGTCAGGGAACTGTTTGTGTAATTTTTTAAGAAAGTAGATGTAACAGAAGATGACAGACGGGCCTGCCGTTTGATCTTCCTATATTACTTTTTAATGAGGTGTTAAATAAATGTTGTTTTTGTTAAGTTACAGGCAATTTAAATTTTTCAATAAGAAAGATGGCTTCTACATTTTGGTCCTAGTGACATGGAAATACCACCGCAAACGGAACTATAAAATATGGCAAAATAGTAAATGGCTGTATTTTGAATTGGCAACTCAGTACAATCAAAACAAAAACCGTAAAATCAGACTCTGTTATAACGATCTATCAGGAAACAACTCAAGGTCTTATAGATCTTCATATAGAAAACTGGTCATATAGAAAGAGAAAACTGGCCATATAAAAATTACTTTAAAGATATAAATAAGAGTATCGATGTAATGAGGAGTGAATAATGTGCCTTACTAGAAGTAGTAAATATTGATGAACATTTAAACAACTTAGAGGAGATACAAGAAAAATTGGATAAAATTAAAGTAAAGTTGAAATTCTTTATTTCACAATTGAAAAATAAAAACTAGTTTGATAAGAAACAAATTGAATGTCTAAATGCATCTATGGCTAAACTTCCTGAAATATCTCTACTCATATTTTATGGAAATTATGAAGATTGGAATGTTTTAAGAGATATTATTCATTGATTGCTAACGATATTAATCTAAATGAAGAGCAGAAACTTTATTATTTCCAAGTATCCTCAAAATATTAAGCAAACTCATTACACACAAAAGAGGGCATTCTTATTTCTTTATTAAAAATTCTTGAAGAAAGATATGAAAACAAGAAATTAATAGTGGACTTGCATATAAACTCAATTTCATCTTCAGAGAAACTAACTCATTAATCATTAAAAAATTGAGAAAATTTACGGATAATACTTTAAAACACTTAAGAGCTCTGAAACTGTTAGATTTGGAACTTAATAAGTTATTTTATTTGTGCTAACCCATATTATTTCTCAAAAATTAGATAAAGAAACGTGTAAGTAATACGAAATGACGCAGGTCCCAAATGAGCTTCCAAGCTGGAAAATATTTATTAACTTTTTGTTAATGCGAATTCAAATATTGGAAATTATACAAGGAAATCAATATTTGTGCGTAACGCTTAAGAGTGAAAACTATTTTAAAAGTTTAGTAATAAAATCCAATTCCAACTGTCCAATATGCTAAATTAATTAACATCACATTCATAAATGTAAGAAATTTCATGAAATGCATTTTAACGATTGCTAGAACGAAATAAAAAAGAAATATCTTTGTTATAACTACTTCGAGTCCCTCAAGCTTTCGAACTATAAATATCAAAAGACTTTCCAAATATATGGAAAGAAGCATCTACACCGGAAATACCTCACTCTAAAATGAAAGAAAAGAGAAATTAAAACTGAAAGATCTTTTGACCTCTAAACGTAGCAACTCTGCTGAAATACCAAGTTCACCTACGATGACTAACCGCTGTCTCTCCCCTTCTGTTGCACGTTATACTCCCAACAACTAAAATACAAATAAAAAAAGGTTTTATTTAATTTTCCCTTCCTACTTGTCTCATGCTCGCAATCGTCTTTCCTTACGAATGCAGTTGCCAACTTGCTAGGAATAAAGAAAAAATACATTATGAACCAATTGCAGGGATTAACGAGTCCACTTTAACAGTTAAAAGAATTATTTCTATTACAATTTCTAATCTTAATAACGATTTCGACACAGGCATTGAATTTCTAATAATGCCAAAACTTACTGATTTAACTCCTTCAAAAGATATATTAAAATTAGATTTACTGGAGAATTTAAATTATATTAATCCTGAGTTTAATGAGCCAATAAAAATAGATTGTTTAATTAGAGTTGAAATCTTTTGTCACGTAATAAATCAAATCAAGTTAAACTAAAAAATGAAAATATTATTTTCATTATTTTCATTCAAAAAAACGTGAAACAGTTTTTAGTTGGATAATGGCAGTTTCTATAAACGGAATGGAAATCCAAAATAAATATCTCCGTTATTTAGAAAGGAATGATCCTGATACTTTGAAAATTGATTTAGAAATTTTTCGGGATCTGGAACATTGATTATAAGAAATTATCCAAAATTACATTCTCATAATGATGTTTTACACAAATTTGATGAAACTCATAAAGATAATCGCTACGAAGTGCATAGACTTCAAATTCATTTAAGAGATAAAAATTAACGTTGCTAAAAGGAGATTTAAAACTCTTTTAAAACGATTTAAGCAAAACCCTATTTTACATTAACAATACACTGTCTACGAATAAGTATTTGGACATCTATGCAAATGACGATATCAGCTGTCCTAAGGAACGTCAATGCCTCCGCAGGAATATATCGCGTAGGAAACAGCATTGGCATTAGTCGCATGCAAGATGCCACGCAATTTGGATCTTTCTGATTTTGAGAAAGGTATAATTATCGAGTATCATAAATGTGGCCGATCCTTAAGGGACATGTCTAGTGATCTGAAGTATCCAAAATCGACAGTGGCCTATGTGATTAAGAAGTAAAAGGTGAGCGGTGGTTGTCGAAATGTGCCCCGAGTCGGCAATCCAACGAAACTGGGAGATAGAGACCAACGAGTGCTGTCCAGAGAAATTCGAAAAGACCATACCCAATCAATGGCCACCATCCGCGAGGAGTTTCAGTAGGCACCCGGAAGTATTCTTTCAATGAATATCATCCTTAAGGAAGCACATTTGCTTGGTTTTCATGTTCGTGCTGCTGCCCATAAGCCTTTGATCACAAAGTTCAACCATGCTGCTCAGTTAATGTGGGGCAAAGCACATCGAAATTGGACCGTAAATTTGTGAAAACGGGTTCTTTGGAGTGACGAATCAAGGTTTATCTTCTATCATTCAAATGGGGGGATCTAGGTCTGGTGTCTGCCTGGAGAACGTCTCCTGCCAGAATGCATTGTGCCAACAGTCAAGTTCGATGGAGGTGGAATTATGGTTTGAGGGTATTTCTACTGGTATGGACTGGGGCTACTGGTATGGGTGTTTCTACTGGTATGGACTCATTCATGGTAAGCTCAACGCCGATGACTACTGCACCGTTTTGGATAACAATGTGCTTCCTACGTTGTGGCAGTTTTGCGAGTTGGACCCCTTACTTTCAAGACAACACTGTCAGTAGTCATGTTTCAAGGTTAATCAAGGCTTGGTATGATGCCAATGGATTTCATCGAATGAACTGGCCTGAACAGAGCAGAGACCTGAATTTTATCGAGAACATCTGGGATGAGTTCGAACGCCAAATTAAGGGGTACACTACCCGTCCAAAATCGGTGAAGGAACTTGTATGTCTACTCCAAGCCGAGTTTAAGACAATATCACTAGCTGTAATACAAAGACATGTGGAAAGTATGACCCGGAGGGTTCACGCTGTAGTTACCTCTCAAGGAAGATCTACCAACTATTGATCTTGAATAAAGTTAGTTTATCTTTTCTATCACAAGTATCCTAATACTTATTGTTAGTGAGTATATAATGAAATAATGGAAGTTTATTTGAAGGCAGGAGTCATTGAAAAGGTTCCGCTAAAGATTTTCTCTTTAGGTAAGCACTTATTATTATGTTGCTCATCAACCTATTTGCAAAAATGATAATCTTCCTACTAAAGTACGCATTATGTTTGATGCAAGCTTTTATGATCATAGTCAAATATCTTTAAATGAGTATTTGTTACCCGGTCCTAATCTTAATCTAAATTTTATGGACCTATTAATCAAATTTCGTTTTACAGAAATAGTATTCACAGCCGATATCGAAAGGGTAAATTCAATAGATGATAGAAACGCAACAAGATTCTTTTTTGAAAAATGATGTTTTTCAAAGATTAAACTATGGGATTCAAATTTAGAGATTTAAGCGTGTTCTCTTAGAAGTTATTTGAAGTCCCTTCCTGTTAGCCGCCATGTTATAGCAGGGTATTGAAATATATCGTGATGAATATTACACCACATCTCATTTATTAAACTCATGTTTCTAAATAGATGGCTTTATTACTGGATTCAATATATTGAAGAAGCGTTCCAAATTTTTTGTGACGCAAAGAAAACAATGCAGGAAGCAGGTATGTAGTAGAGAAAAACGGAGCTTTTCTAACTCCATTCACGATAATAATTGAATGTATTTTTCAAGATTATGGCGAAGAAATTTATCTTAGGATGAACAGCTTCCTACAGATATAGAAGAACAATGGTCTAAAAAGTGTACGGAATTCCTTCACCTTTTAAATTTGAAAATCTCAAGATTTATTTTGGAAAGTTTCTTCAATAAATATGTAAAAATATATGGCTTTTATGGTTCTAGCAACAAAGCTTATGGTGCAGCAGCCGTAAGTCTCGAAGTCTGCAAGAATAATAAGGTTGAAGTAAATCTTTTGTTTCGAAAAATTTATTTTCTCCCGTTAAGAAACTAACCTTGCCTTGATTAGAGGTAACGCCAGCTTCAATAGCAGCACATTTAGTGAATAAAACAAAGAAACTCTTCCTAGAAAATACTACAACTAAATTTTATCTTAAAATTTTACAGACTCCCAAATTGTTGTGAACTGGATTCAAAGTGTTCACCATAGAAGAGAAAACTTTTCATAGCCGATAGAGTGAAAGAGATTCAAGCCCTGATCGATGAAAGGGGGCAGATGGGCATTCTTTATTCTTTTTTAATATTTAGTTAAAAAAAGGTTGTTCTTGTTAAGTTATAGTCTATTTAAATTCTTTAGTTAATATGACGGCTCCTACATCCAGTTTCTATATTTTGTTAGTTTAATAAATTCAAGGCTTAATCACCCTCCAAATTTGCTTCTATCTGTGTTGTACATTACACTGTATTCGTTTTAATTTACATCTCCATAAAAAACGAGCAGGCCGGATCTCTTGGAGGGATAAAGAATTGTTACATTCGAAATTTTGATATCATCATTTTTCATTCTATTCTGATGAATTTTTGTTTCAAGAATTATTTGAAGCACTGCTATCTGATTATGAAATTCATGCTTTGAATTTTTCGAATTATTCTTTTTTATCTCAAAGTTTTAAGAATCTGATAATATCACATTTTTCTCCTTTTCCATCGTATAATATCTATCTGCGGTATTTTTAGAATGCCAGTTTACTATGTGTAACTATTGAATTCTTTGCATAAGTATAGAAAATAATGAGTCTCAACTTTTCTGAAATTAATTCTAGCTTAAATCTCTCATATTTTGTATAACTTATATCACTTATACATAATATGAGTTTGGAAAACAACTGAAAATTTTATCACTTATCGAGAAATTCTATTGTGAAATGTAGAGAAGAGAAAAATTATTTCAGTTAATATATGACTGAAAACATTTAATGGAAATATGATAAACTAATATTAAAATATCGAAAGGATAATTTTTATTACTATTAATGTAGGAATTATTTACCAATGTAAGATTTCTAGACAATCAATTGACAAATTTAAAAATAATTTTAAAAAATATTGAAATCAAGTCTACTCGAAAACTTATAATGAATCTATTACTTTGCTAAAAAAAATTAAGCTATTTTATCTCTAAAGGAAATGGGGAAAAATGATTAAAATTTTGAGAACATTCTTTAAATTTTTAACATTTATAACAGTTAAAACCAATATATCTTATATAATTAAATTAAAAACACAC
Organism: Latrodectus geometricus; assembly: GCA_026290005.1. Classification (NCBI taxonomy): domain Eukaryota; kingdom Metazoa; phylum Arthropoda; class Arachnida; order Araneae; family Theridiidae; genus Latrodectus; species Latrodectus geometricus. Next base: position 28,400 of record JAPDSC010060369.1, read on the forward strand.
ACAGCATTTGTTTTTAATATTTCTCACATAATTATTAGTGTTACTTATTCTCCATAAACAATACTTTGTTGTGAAAGAAATTTATCAAAATAACACATCTCGACCCTCCAAATCAAGCAAAAGATTTATTGCATCGCTGCTGTTGTCTGATATAATCTGATAATAGAAAACTCCCATTTGTTGTTTAGGTTAACATACGAATAATGTACTTCTCAAGGAAATTCCGAATATTGATGGAAAGATATGATCCTTCTAACACTTTCATCCAAATTGTCTTGTGTGCTATTCTTGTATACTTTGTCAAAGTTACTAATTAGGTTACTGTTTTATTGTATTAATAAAATCTGAAAATAATATTAAGTGCTTACGTTATGTATATTTATTTTATAAAAATGGTTTTATGTTTTAATCAAAAATTTATTTTAAAACTGAATCGTTAAGTATTGTTGAAAGTGCAATTAATATCAAATTATTTACATATGTGGTGCTCTTAAAATCTGATTAATTTATTCTTAATTATAGGGTCAACAACTGAAAATGTTTATTCCTTAGCCTCTTATACTATTTATTGCAAATCTTCTGATAAAAGTGATGACAGTATTTTTTTTGTAGTCAAACATACTTCATGTAATTCTCTTTGGACTAAAACACTCCTTGAATAATCATAAAATAAAAAATAAATTAATCATAAAGATTATAAATTACGTAATGTTTTCTGTATGAATCCTTAATCAATTACTTGAATATCAGATTAATTTTAAAATAAAAAATTATACAACACTAATAAAAATGATACTTAAAGGTAAATTTATTTGCCATCACAAATATTTCAAATAAATATGTGAAAATTAATATTTCTCAGAAAGAAAATAATATACGATAAATGTGAATCTGGTAACTTTTCTTTAAAATGTTCTCTTTTTAAATTTAATAACAATCTCATTTAAAATAATTAGAACACTAAACAATTCTACAAGCTATTTTTTAAAAAAAAATATTTTTATGTTTTGTAAGAAAATCAGATTTAATATCCATAATTTTTTTCAAACGACTAAGTGTTTAGATTTAATAGTATCAAAATAAACTAACTGTGATTTTCAATAGCAAATGTATTATTCTAACTGTAATCCTTCAATTTTAAATATATAGAATGGTAGTTATTAATTAGAAACTAATGTTTTTTTAACTGCCGTCGTTTTACTTTAATTTCACTTCTCATAATACTTCATGATTCCTTTACAAAAGTTTTCCTAATTGAAATAATTAAACTGAAGATAAAATCTATTTTTGTGAATCTAAATAAAATAGTTAAAGTTATTATCTGAGGGATTAAGTGATGAAATAAGAAAGAGGAAGAAATGGTTTGTATTTTTATCCGTTAACTGTTTGTATCCATTTGAGGATTTCATGTTACTTTGAAACTGCCAATATAACATAAAAAATAAATAAAAAAGTTACTAAATAAAATATGAAAATATCGTTCAAATATTTTTCAACAAATCACCATTTTATTTATAAAAATTAAATATAAATACAACTAGCCTTGAAATATATACATGAATTATCAACACATTGAATTACTACCAACTTATTAACTCCAGCATTAATTCACAAAAAAATTAAAGTAGTAATAGTATTTTTTATTTAAGATACATAGCGATGTAAAACTGCTCCTAGATTTACTTATTATTATCGATTTTAACTCCCTTAATATCAAGGTAGCAGTCGATTCTTTCTATGTGGTGTCATATGCGTTCGGTCAAGATTCTCTTCCAACAAGTGATCTATAACTAGTTGGAAGAGAATCTTGACTGAACGCAACAGGTAACACAAATTGTTATCTATAACTTCAGCTTTTGCTTTGTAATCAGAAAGCTTATTTTCTATTATACGTAGGTGGGCTTTGGTCAAAGAGAACTTAAGATAATTTTTATAACAGTGTATCAAGTATCGGATATTATTTATAATTGGTATGTTATGAGGAATAAGTAATGAAAATAATATAGATGTGTTGTTAGTCCAAATAGTAACATCAATCAATTTACAGCTACTTATATAGATCGATGCTTGTTTGATTGTAACAGCTTCTTTGGATGGACAGCATTGTATTGAGATAATCTGAATGTTCTTGAATGGATTTCAATTCTTTTTCGAACACTAGAAATCATATTTCATTTAAGTATTTTTGATCATATTTCATTCATCACTGTAGATATAAATGTCGGTAGATACTTGTTTTGGTGAAAAATAGAATGATATATTAGAGTGTGGAATATTACAAATTTTTAAATTTTTACTCTACTTTAAAGGATAGTTATCTTCTTTATGAGTAGGAGTTTCATATTGCTTTTGACGAAAATCATTACTTTCTTTTATCTTGTCAATATAACAAGCTACAAACATTTTAGGTATGCATTATGAGAATGTAAGTAGAATTACTTTTACTAGCATCGACAAATGTGTTAAACCCAAGGCTAGTAATATTGTGCATGGCTGTCGAGCCATTCACAAGATGGAATACCTGTCTTCAACAAGAATTTTACAAATCAGGTAATAGAAATTCCAATTTCAGAAAGGAACTTAAATAAATCATCCGGACTTGATGGTATTCATGGATAAATGTAAAGCAAATACTCGGACAATGACGAAGACAGAGACTCCTGTATATTATAAATGTTTCCTAAAAGACGGGGAAGCTTCCCGATATTGGAAAAAAGCAATTATTATTCCTATTAGAAATCCCTCCAAGAATATGAATACTCCGGAAAGTTTTAGACCAATTGCTTTGACTTGCATAGCCTGTGAATTTATGGAAAAAAATAATCTCAAAAATACTTATCTTATACTAAAATCCCCACAACCTTCCTTCAAAAGAACATGGGGAGGGACTCAACACGACAGATCAAGTGCTACATTTCTGCTAGAATATTAAAGGTGCCCATAACATGAAACCTTCCAACTACACAGTAGCTGCATTGCTTGATTTATCCAAGGCTTTTGACGAGGTATGATGTAAAAAACTCATTATAATATGAAGTCCTTAGAATTTGTGGAAAAGCTCTGAATTGGAGTTAAGACTTTTTAAGGAACAGACAAATCAAAGTGAAGTTCAACAACTCCTTATAAGAATGCTATAGACTGTTTCAAAGAGTCCCACAGGGTTCTGTTCTGAGTCCTACCATTTTTTCTCTCTTCCTCGCAAGAACGGAGCATGTTATTCCTGTGAGGATGAGAAATGGGACTTTTTGTTATAGATTTCGATTTATGTAAGATTGAAATCGATAACAAAAAGTCCCATCATTTAATCATCAACCTCTCACTGTTGATTAGTCTCCAAAATATCTTGGTTTTGTTCTGGTGCAGAAATATTGAGTAATAAACATATTGGCCATCTTGTGTTGAAATCTAGTAAATCCAAAACTTCGAGAATTTCGAGTCCAAAACCTCAGTATTTTAAAAATATACCCCAGAACGTGATTGGGGAGCTAACACTACTACTCTCAGAAACACCTATATCCATCTTATTCGACCTATCTTAAAATATAGCTATTAAATTTATTGCTATGATTCAGAATCGAGTTTGCAGAAACCTGAGCGAATCCTGATTAGTGCTGTCAAATCAACACTAGCTACGAAATTATTGGCCCAATGACATTATTATTTATGAAGTAGATCTACAACCGTCGTTACTTTAAAGAAAAAAAACACGTGTCTTGTCAAATATTACAACAAACTACGCGGCTTTGGTTTACAAAATTGAACAACTGTTAACATAGAGTTTCGGTCGTGGTGATTAAAGACTCAAAAGTAATAATCCCTTTGGCCATATACATGATAATAATATTCTTTATGATGTTGTGGAACAGCAGCATTTGACTCAGTGTTTCGATCTTCCTGAGGGACTTGATGGAGTATTTTTCTATACCAATATTCTTATTCCAGTTAAAAACAGAAATATCTTCCACTTTATCTTAAACAATTGGTATTTGAGAGAATTAATGATATCCCTAGAGAGGGACGCTGTTCAGAAGTATACAGATGCCAGAAAATAGGGCAAACACTATACCGGCAGTGGTATCTATATCAAATCTCTGGACCACGAAATAAAAATCAAGAAGCGAAATCCCAATATTTGTTCCGGTTTTCGTCAAAAGCTCATCACTATTAATGAGGGATTAGAAATGCTCAAGCCAATCAGCCATAATTTTGACATCGGGATTTTGACAGATTGTAGAAGCTCAATCCAATACTTGGCTAACTGAGAAAGAGGGAAAGTATGGGAGTTAATATATTCAGAAACTTAAAATACCTTTTCCTGTCCCATCAGAGCCACCTTCAATGGATTCCCTCTCATATTGAAAACGAGGGTAATGAGATAGCTGACAATTTGTCCAAGGAGTGTGCTTCTGATGCAATTGATCCCACTGCACCTCTTACTTACTGGGAAATTTCTTCGAGAGCTAAGAACTAATTTAAACCCATATGACTCACTCCTCCAATTTATCACTAGTATGAGAACAGTCGCCCAGGGGGTTCTCTGGCTCTTATATGCTTAGACAGGATCAAACCTCGCTTTTCAGTGGACACCTTAAGACTATAAAGCCCTCTGGAAATCAAAGCAATTAAGACTGCACCAAGTATTTTTTTCAAGAGACTTCTACTAAACACATTCTTGCAGGTCTGGGCCTCTCTAGGCTGGACCTTATTGATAATCTACTTTACTTTTTGGACTTCTTCAGGGTGTAAAGTTTTATGGACTGATTTATCTCTGTTAATCTTGGCAATGTGCAACAACAAAAACATCTTGTCAATATGCAGTTGAAGAATGCAAATCTTAAAAAGCTGCTGCCATCCCAGGCAATAGTTATACACAAATTAAAACTTGAAAAGCTGTTGTTTTAATCTTAAAATAGCAAGAGAATAGTAAAAAAAATTGCCTTTGAGGACTCTCTAAAAATTTAATTTTTTTTAACTGCAGGTCTTTTGGTTATATCGACATTTTTCCTCTTTTCAAATGCGCAGAAATATTATCAGTGGTACAATGCAATTTTTAAGATTTTTGTTTTCTGTAAACTTTAATTTTAATCACAATGAGTTCTAGCAATATCATATGGTGGTTACTTTATAGCAATTGGATCCAATATGTAATTATTGAAATATGCATCAAAATTGTGGGTTTATTTTATACTAAATGTACCTCATATATTTCTTATAATAATACAGCACAATGCATTTGTGAAGGATTCCGTGAGAGAGATTAAAAACCTTCCTATAGGACATCTTATAATTATGCATTGATACCAATTAATATTATTTTCTAAAGACTACAAGTGAGATAAACAGTGCTAAACTAGAAATTTCCCAAGGGTAAATTCTTAGAAAATCTACCAAATCTCTTGCGTATCTGCCAGTCTCTTGACATGTAAATGCTTCTTAAAGAAATTAGATATTCTCCATATATCTTATTTTAATTAACAAAATTAACATATAGAACACATTAAAGAAGGCCTCTTATAATATACAAACCCAGTAGTACATATATAAATTGGATATTTTTTGGTTATATCAATATATTGCATATTTTCAAACGCTTGGTAATGTTGTGAGTGGAAAAACTCATTTTATAGGGGTTTTTTCTATAAACTTTAATTTTCAAAACAATATGAATACTAATAGTAATATATGTTTGTTACCTTACAGCAGTTTGACAGAATATGTAATTCTTGAAATATGCACCAAAATTATGGGTTTATTTTATATTAAATGCAACTCACGTATTTCTTATAATAATACTGCCCAATGCATTTGTGAAGGATTCCGTGAGAGAGTTTAAATACCTTCTCCTATACTAAATCTTATAATTATGCATAGATAACAATTATTATTATTCTTTAAAGACATGAAAATAGATAACTACAACAAAAAAAGTAATTTCCTATTTGTAAATTTTTATAAAATGTACCAAATCTCTTGCCTATCTGCCAATCTATTCACAAGCAGGTCTTATTAAAGTAATAGGTTTTTCTCCCGATCCTAATATTCTTTTATAAATGAAGAGATAAAACACATTAAAGAAAGCATTTTACACTATACAAACCTAATTATTCATATATAGATAGGATTTTTTGGGTTATATGTTAATGCGCGGAAATGTTATCAGTGGTACAATTCTATAGGCTTTTTTTCCCATTAAATTAATTTTTATAACAATATAAATACTAGCAGTACCATATGGTTTGTAATTTACAATAATTGGTCCTAATATGCAAATCTTGAAATATTCACCCAAATTATGGATTTATTTTCTGTTAAAAGCACCTCATGTATTTCATTGAATTAAACTGCCCAATGCATTTGTGGAGAATTCCGTGAGAGAGATTAAATATCTTCCTGTACGAAATCTTGTAATTATGCATAGATAACAATTATTAATATTCTTTAAGGTCAAGAAAATAGATAATTTGTACAAAAATAGAAATTTCCCATGGGTATATTTTTACAAATTATTCCAAATGTCTTGTGAATATGCCAGTCTCTTGACAAGTACATCCTTATTAAAGAAATACGTTTTTCTCCGAATCCTAAATTTGGTTAACAAAATGAAGACATAGTACACATGATAAACCTCTTTTACACCAAACAAATCCAATAATTCATATATAAATAAAACTTTTTTCATTATTTCAACATTTTTCCTCTTTTCATATTCGCGGAATTGTAATCAGAAGTACAATTCAACTTATAGACATTTTTTTCCATAAAATTTAATTTTTATACCAATATAAATACTAGCAGT
>JAPDSC010060369.1:35205-45716 GCA_026290005.1 Latrodectus geometricus
GGGTAAACTTTTAGAAAATCTACCAAATCTTTTAGCAGTACCATATGTTTGTTACTTTACAGCAATTTTGCAGAATATGTAATTCTTCAAATATTCACCAAAATTATGAATTTATTTTATATTAAATTCACCTCCTGTATTTCATATAATAATACTGTCCATTGCATTTGTGAAGGATTCCGTGAGAGAGATTAAATACCTTCCTATAGGAAATCTTATATTTATGCATAGATAACAATTATTATTACTCTTTAAGGAGTGTTTTAATCTATTTATGATTATTTTTTCCAGAGCCTTTACAATTGTGAGAAATAAACATATTGTTCTGTAAAACGTCTGCAATTGTAAATATTTGGTCTTTTTCTCAAAAAATTTAACCTGTGCTTTTTTGAAGTGTTTTGGAAAATAATGAAATTCCAGACGTTGAACAATTAAATGTGTTTTTTTAAATGCTTGATAGATTGGTTTAACTATTACATTGCATATTCCATCAAATTCAGGTGCTTCAGTAATTTTCAATTTTTTTTAAATCTTAACTTAATTCTAGGTACATAAATAGTAGCTCATCCAGTGTTATTGACACACATGAAGTAAATCTGATTTGTCCTTGTGTCTCTGTATCTTAGGACGTATTGTCCTGTTAAAAATTTGTTGATAGTATTTTGTTAATTACAGAGGCGTGTACAAACTGCAAAACAAAAATTACAAACTGCATCGGAGAAAATAATTTCCATGTACCTGTTCTCTGCAGGAGTTTCAGTTTTTTATTATATGTTCCTTTGAAATTGCATCACTTGGAAAATTACCACCTTTCTAATTTATCTTTTAGTATTGACTTTATATATTGTGAAAGTTGATTTTTGAGTTTTTGAATCCATATTAGTTTTCCAGATTGAAAAATCAGAGGAATTTATCCTTCACTGTAATACTTTTATTTTATTTCGCATGATTTTTAAATCAGCAGACTTCTAGTTAATAAGGACTTTCTTTCCTGTTAGTCGAAGTTTATTGTCTGCAGTCTGTTGAAATGTTTCTATAATATTGTGTCATCTAAGCTCGGTTCTGTTGTGGTAGATTGTATTTCTTATTTCAACTTGTTTATTTTTAGGATTAGTTATTTGGGTGAACTTCTTTTGATATCTTAATGATTTATATAACTTTCTAAATAATGTTATAGTAGGCTTATTTATTGCTATTTTAATATAATTATGATCAGAACAGCATAGATTGTCTAAAAATGTCCATTTTTAAATGAAGTTATAAGTATTATCAGTTGTTTGCGGAAGATCTGGGTATCCATTTCTAACTGGCTCCATAAATGTTATAGTGCTAAATGACTGATTATTTAGTTTCATAGAATTATCTGATACAAAATTTTCTGGAATGTTTCTTTGCGAAATACTTGAAGTTTAACCCCATAAAATATCGTGTATATTAAAAATCCTTACATAGTGTAGTAAATGTGTACAAATAGTTGTTCATTACATTTTGTAAAATATTTAGGATTATATTTAGACCTTCTCGTGGGGACGCATGGTGAGTTTCTGGTTTTATATACATTTTAATAAAAACTATGTACTTGTACAGTAGAGCAATAATTAATGATCATTTAGGCTAGAGACAATCAATGCATTCGGATTTTCTTGATTTGTTGCGAATAGTTTCCATATCAAACATAAGTTTCCATATCAAACACCGGTTTGGAAAGGATGTTTCTCTATCTCTTTCTTTTACTCTGTGTGTATGTGCACGTGTGTGTTTTCTTTGAGATGCTGAATCACACGGTCCATCCTATAAAAGGGTTTATTGGGATGTAACGTGGTAAAGGCTACTCTCATCCTTGTGTTGGCTCACAAGTGCCCATAATGTAACAATAAATGAGTAGCTGTTTCCGGTGAAGGGTTAGTCACCAGTCCACGTCCTTTGAAAAAAAGTCTTACTGATTAAAATTAGTTTAAGGCATATGTTATATTTTCTACTTAAAATGTTTAGGATTTTTTAATATATTTAATATTTATAAATTTTGTTATAGTCTTCGAAAATTTAAAATATAAACGTTTCAGTTATTAAAAAAATTACAAATCTTTTTTTAACTACAGTTATATTTTACAATATTAGTTATTTTACATTAAATTATTATTAGTTAAATCTCACATTTTATTGAATTAATTAATTTATTTAAACCCAAACATATCTTCCATTTAATAGAAACTAATATACATTTATTTATTAATTGACTAAATTTTATTATTCATAATTGTAAATAAAATTCAAATTCAAAAGTTTATGCTTCTTCTATTTCAAAATTATATCAATCTATATAGTTATTTTCAGATTTATTTTTGTTCTACTATTAAAAATTTTATTTCATTAAAATTGCATTCTGTTTTAAAACATTTTCTATCTACATATTTTATTTCCCACACATTTATAAGCTTTATACAAATTTAATTAAAACCTGTAAAGAAATAAGACCATTTAAATATGTTTTAATTTTATAATAAGACAGTATATATTTTAAGTAAATGAATTGAAAAACGAAGGAAATAAGGACCGTTTGTGATAATTTTAACAACAGACAAATATAAATATGACTTTATGAAACTCTCATTTAAATATTTTAATAATAACAATTATGTTTTAAACATATATAATAATGTTAAAACCGAAAATAATTTTTTAGCACTTTTTTTTATCAAAAATATTTAAAGACCATAAATAGAGCTTAAATATAAATCTTATAATTTATACGAAATGCAAAAGGCCATAAAAATGTTCATTTTATGTATTTTTTGCTGATTTTTGATATAAATACAGATAATAAAATTTCGAAACATATTTTATTTAAGTAAGCCAAAGTATATATTTTTACTGATATTTTAAAGCAAATTCATTTTTGAGTTCTAGGGAGTTAAAATCTATCCCAAGAGAACTGAAAACTGAAATAGAAAAATTTGAATTTTAGATATGGCAAATAAAAATGGTTTCATTTTATTTATCTTCTTTAAAAACCACTTTGAACCTCAAACATAAATGAGGGGGAAGAAAAATACACGGGATCCTTATGAATCTAAAATATTGAGAGATAGCAAATAGTTATCTTTACTCGAATAAAAGCTATAATCTTAAGAATGTGTTAAAGAGTGTGTTCAAACACAATGTGTGAGAAGATGTATTGTGAATATCTTAATATCATTTATATATTAAATAGTTAATGTTATTTTAAAATAAAATGACAGATATTTAATTGATAAACTCAATACTAATATTTTAATACTGTTATAGGATAATATGTAAAAATAATCACTTATTTTGTCTGGATTATTCTGTAGATTTTATTCTAAATAAAAGCAAATAATTCTTAAGTATTTTTTTCTTTCTTCAGATTAGAGGAAAACTGTTAACTAAATACTTTATTCTAATTTAAACATAAATACATTACTTTTTCTGAATTCAGATTTATAATTTTCATCTTGCATTTCCTGATAATGATACACTTATAATGAAGTATATAGAAACCATAACTCTTGTGTTCAGATTCAAAATAAAATACATATTTATTGTATATTAAAAATTTTCAAGTCATAATAAAATTATAATTTGAGATGAGTGAGAAAATATAGTTTAAAGGTATAAACAAATTTTTAGATTCTGCAATCCACTGTGTAGCTTGGCACACAAGCTAAATCAGTAGACACTATTAATTATTGTACTTTAAATGATGTAACACATGTCAGTGTACATATGAAATAATATCAATAAGTACTTCTTGTTTCATTCCCACTTTGTATTTGCACAGCCATCTATCAATACTTAAATAAGTGACTCACAAACACAACTGTGCAGACCGAGCTGTATCTTAAGATTTGAGAGTTTGAAATACTCGCTAATCTCAAAGCACTCTGTAATTTTGATCCATGGTCTTAGTGACGAGTTCATACTAAATTAGTACTCTCATCTCGACATCCATGTGACACCAGAGGAAGACCTTTGGATGTCACAGATTAATGTGGACAACCCAGAAGCTCCAGAAACATAGTGATGAGAAGTCATCCTCCCAATCACTAACCACAGCAAATGATGCTTTAATTTGCTGGTCTTATGAAAAGCCACAAAAGAAATCACTAATCAACTGTGTAGTGTGATAGTGTGTGTTACTGTTTATAGGTTATTGTAGAAAGTTGATCTTGAATTGAAAAACATCTCTTTTCTTTTTTATCTAATTGGCAGGCACTATGTAATAAAACTGACATGTATGACTACACATAAAATGTATAATGATTTTGAATAAAGGAAATATATGAAAGAAATACTTGCTAATGAGTTTAAATGTATTTGCAGAAAGTATTGATGTAAATGTCTTTGGTATACTAAAAGTATTTGATATATTTGTATAATTTCAATTGTCCTAATTAAACAAGTCATACAATATAATGCATTTCTATGATCACACTATTTTTAATGAAAAAATTCAACTGATTCAGTCAGTTTACAAACAACATTATTTTAATTAATTTCTCACGATTTTCATATTAAACGTATTTTTCTGAATCTGTGAAGTGTATGTTCAGGGAATTATATTTAAATATAAAATAAGTAAACATGTTTTACTCGATATAAAGTATATCAATTATTTTGGTTAAAAATATTCAAAACTTAGATTGCTTTTATAATACATAAATTTGAAAACACTTGCAAATGTTGTTCATAATAAAAAAGTTAAAATAACGATCGAATAATTTTACAGTTATTGACTTTTATTATTTTCCATTGAAAAGCTGACAAGAATTTGAGTTATTTAGTTCTTGCCTAAATTGTATCAAAAATTGCTTTGCTAGAAGTAATTTTAGCAGAAATTTACTAACTTATGTAAATTATTTTCTTTTTGTTTTATGTATCACTTAATGTGCATAGCATTGGGAAAAAATATTAAAAATATTTACTTTTATTATTATTATTATTATTATTATTAGCAAATTTAATTGTATAATGATTGTAAAAATTACCATTAATTTTTATTCATTAAAATAAAATTATATTTATTAAATGATTATGTTAATAATAGCAAACAATTTCTGAAATGCATTTATTACCAATAACAAAAGCATTTACTTGTGTGCCAAGGAATTACTTAACGTTTTATAATTTATCGTATATCTTACATGTTTTAAAATAATAATTAGTCAAATTTTATATCTTTAAAGTATATGTCAGCTTTAACTACAACTAATTAATTAAATAATAGTAGTTTGAAAATTTCGAGCTCTACTGCTTTCTTTTATGGCTCATTAGTTAAAGAGAATTTCCATAAATTCAAAAGAATTTCCTTATCATATAAATAACTAATTTAAGAAAAAATATATTTAACATAGACTTTTGTGAAAAAATATATTTAATTTATGAATTGTGTTATCAATATTTCTTAGTATTAAGTTTATGAGACCAAAAGACATAAAAATGCGTATTTTAATTTAAAACACTTGTAATGTTTAAATAATTTTAGTTATTTGTGAGTATTGAAAATCTGTTTGCCCGAGGAAGCGAAAACTTATTTGAAAATAACAGGTTAAACAAATTGGGTGAAATCATAGGTCTTAAATCTCTACATGATTTCTATATATGTAAAATGCATTAGATTTGTGATTAAGCAAATAGTCCCAATTTTATAATTATGAGAAATAATCATTTCAAAATCACATCAATAGCTAATTCAAGTCTTAAACGACTTATTAATTTGTATGGAAAAAAAGTTAATTTTTAATAATTCTATACACAGATTGAAAAAATGTACAAAGAAATAATGGTTAAATATGTTTTGTAGTTTATCAAGAGATTGTTTAAAATCATATGCTTAAAGTTATCCAACTTATTATTTTTTCCACCAAAATTTATTATTTTAAAATTGAATAATTGATTTTAATAAATTGAAAAGACAATTGCAACCGATTAGCATCCATTGAATGTAAAATCATTGAAAAATTTAAAGGTAAGCAATCACATTAAATAGAAAATCAGTCCTTTACCATCTTATGTATTTTTTTTCCTAAAAGTATGTATGAATAATAATATTTCAATTAATGCTTCAAAGATTTCTGCTATGACAATTATTTCAGTCATATTTCATAAATAAAATTAATAATTTTCCTAAAAGTATGTATGAATAATAATATTTCAATTAATGCTTCAAAGATTTCTGCTATGACAATTATTTCAGTCATATTTCATAAATAAAATTAATAATAAATAAATAATTTACAAAAGAAGTTTGCTTAAAATTGTTTGCATACATTTCTCTATAGTTGCCCTTTTTCATAAGAACTTCTTCATCAGTCAACGTCTGAATTCAAACATATACTTCCTTCGTCCTAGAATTAATGAGGATCAGTGTGTAATGATGTTTATTTCAGAATATAATTAATTATCTTTATGATATGAAATTAAAATTTTGCTTGAAATTATAAAAGTAAATCATAAAATATAATTTAAAGGATTTACAAATTTTAAAATGTAAATAAATTTCTTTTTAAATTTTCATATTTAATGTATATTATAAACTCTTCTTTAATAACTAAAATATTAAAAATTCTTTTTTACTTTGAAAAAAGTAATAAATTAAATGTATTTTAATAAGTTTTATTTCATATCCCCATAGAATTTTCTAAAATAGTATTTGAATTGTTAAACTTTGATTTACGATATATTAAAACGAATTTTCTTCTTTCTTATACATATAGGGCTTTTAAAGTAATCAAGCATGTTAATTTTGACTTACAAAAGGTATCTTTCGTTATTTTCCAAAATTTATCATTTTTTACTAACACTATTTACAAATCTAAATGTTGATAAGGGTATTATGTGTATACTATTACAGAGTTTATATGAAAAGTTAGTTGCTTTATAGAGCATTGTGTAGACATTTTAACAGAAGGCCAACAAAATTAGATGTTCATTTGTAAATTAAGACATACATTCACGAACATAGATGAAGAAAATATGTATTCATAAGGTATCCATGGAAGCTTTTTATGAAATAATTCTCAGAAAGATAACCCATGCATCATTCATATGTTTTTATTGACATATAAATATCAAACAACATTAGTTTCAATTCATTAAATCTTTTACACCAAAATTTCTTTTCAGAAAAAAATCTTATTTTTCATAATACATGCAAAATTTTAATTTTAAACTACCGTACATTATGTCCATAATTAGCTTTTTTTCAAATCAACACTTTCTGTAAATAATTTTAATGTTTCAGTACATAAGATACTAAATAAACTAAATATGCTAAAAACCTTATAGAAAACAGATTTCTTTAAAAATATTTCATGTAGATGTAACCTCTTCATAAATTTTTTCTTATTTCTTCACTTAGTTAGACCCTATAAAAAATTGCTAGAAACATTACAGAAAACATTATGTAGAAATTTGAGCAGGCTTTATTTTTTTGTATTTTTGAAGTGAAATATATAGTTGTTTCATTAAATAAATGTAAATAAAAAACAACTACATTATATAGGACAGTTTTTAAAATTGTTTACTATTTTTATTCAAGCTCTGTAAATAAAGAAGCGTATCTGAAACTTTTTTTTCAGATATGATTTGAAATTAATTTTATTTGAAATCAGTCAATGATTCTGGTGAAGTTTAACGTTTCTACACTTAACTTAGAAACTGCTTTTAATGAATTACTATCAATGTAAGTCTCCTTCATATTTTCTTTAGAAATATGTTTTGTGTAATGGAAGAAACGATGCAAAAATATTTTAGCCACATTAAACAGAGAATAAAGAGTACTTAAGAATGCAAGATAATGGTAGGTTCATGCATGAAAATTTAATGCTTTTATTGAAGATATTTCTTTTAAAAACATGTTAAAAGCTTTTCTTTTAAATGTTGTATTTAGCATACTATTAAACAAATGTAATCTAAATTTGTATGGGAAAAAAATTTGATATATTATTCTCGGGAACATTTTCCTCATCAAGCAATTTTCTGTAAAAATTTCTTGAAAGAATGAGATAATAACTAACATCAAAGGAACTGCTTAAAATGAACTGAATGTTTTTTTATTGTTAGCAATAAGAAGTATTTTCATAATAACTCTGTGATTTAGAACATTTGAATAGTGTATTAATGACATGGTTACATTGGAATTTTGAAAATTGTTGAAATGAAAAAAACAATCTATATCAAAGAAAAATAAAATAGCATTCTGAATTTTATAATAGGTAATTAATAATATAATAAAATATATTTCTCTCAGAATCAAAAAATAAATGATAGTTCACCAGTACAAGTAAAATATTTATCCTTATTTTAATAGGACTATATTTATTAAAATATTTTGACCTTTTTATCTTTGATTACAACAAAAATTTGTTAAATTTCTAAGAAACAAGCATTTATTACGAAATTATGAAGAAAATGACTATATGTTGTGTATGAAAAAAATTTTATAATTTAATAGAATCTTCTAATAATTTATGTATTGCCTTATGTTGAACTGAGAATGTTTTATGAAATTTTTAAGAAACTGAAAATTTTCTATTTTATAAAGATTTGTAGATTTAACTCTTTGCCATATGAAAGTTTTTTAAATTTTCAGATATAAATGGAAGCTATTGAAAACATTTTAAGATAACATATTATGATCAAAGTATGGCAATATGATTTATTTTTTTAGCAATTTGTGTATAATGTTTTCTATTAGCTAACACTTTTAAGGAAAAGTATACTTGTTTATATTCACTATCAAATTTATTTAACAAATTTAAAGATTATAACAAAAATTATCATGTCAGAATGACAGACTTCCAAATGTCCTTTTGTCAGCTTCTATTCATTTTCTTATTTTCTTGAACCTTTCGCATCCTGACTATTAGTCAAGGGGAAAAAACTCTTACCCTATTTACGAAATATTACATCCAAACATGCCAAGAAATTTAATTTATAGATGGGCCTTTTGCCATAACCTCTTTTAAACTAAGAAAGAGAAAGGTACAAAGTGGTGATGGCATGTGTGTGGTTTGTTAAAGTGTTAGTTCTCTGTATTGGAAAGTAGGGTCTAACCAACTTTTCTGAAGGTAAGTCAAAATCCTGACCAAAGTGAAAGTCCATCATAGATATGATGGCTGTAATACCCTCCATGAGGAATAATGCCTCTGTGATGGCAGACAGAATCTGTGGGTCTTCTGCATCTAAGTTACGTGAGATTTAGTCCCTTTTCAGCTCCCATAGCTACTTGTTCAAGTGTAGTTGCATATTACTCTAGCCCATGGACCAATGCTGTTTTGTCAATAAATCTTCTGGACTTGAGGTAGGTTTTTCAGAATTAAGGAGATGAATAACAACAGAAATGACAGCAATTAATTTGGCCTTAACTGAGAGAGAAAAGTTATAGTAGAGAGAGTAGAGGCACTCTTTCTGTATAAACAGTATAGAATCTGACTCCTCCAAAATATTTTTTTTTACTTCTCTTACGATTCTTCTCACTTCGTTCTTATTATTCTTTGGAAGAATAAGAAACTGTTACAGAATGAGATTTATATTTTGCGAAATTTCCCTCCTGAAATTTGTTTTAAATTTTAAATTCCCTTTGGATGTTGAATTAAGCAAAAAAAAAGAAATAGTAAAACAATAAATTAAATGTTGTTTACTGTTAATGAAGTCTCATTTGTTTTCTCTTTCACTAACCAAAAACAAATTATGGGTAGTTTTTAATTTGGAAAATTTAGAGTTTCGGATAGGAAAAAGGCAGAATCAAAATGAATTTTTCATTATGCCACGAGTTTTTCAATTTAAAGGTCAAAAGTAATAGTTAACTAAAAAAAGAAAATAACAGTCTATATATAAAGTTAAAAGATTAATAAAAATAGATGTATATATATAATCTCTCTCTCTCTCTCTCTCTCTCTCTTTATTGCGAGAAAGAATTATTTGCATGACTAACAGATGTAAGTCATACTTTTGTAGTTTTTTTTTAAACTCAGATGCATTAAGAAATTTAATGATTTTAAGGATGAATGTGTTATTATTATTAAAACCATATTAAAACAACATAGTAAATAAATCTCTTTGTTACAAACTTAGTATATAGATTTTCTTAAAACTATGAGTGCTTAATTACAGAATAATTCATTATATGTAATGAAATGCATAAAAATAATTACTTATTTATATTGAATTATGCAAAGAAAATTTCAAAATTTATCTATTTATAAATTCATTCCATTCTTACAATAAAAATGTTTTGCAAACGAATATGTAAGTTTTAAGACATTGTTACTCGTAATATAATAATCAGCAAACCTCCTTCATTCCAGTTTTTAAAGAAAGTTAACTTTACAAAATATAAGAATAAATATTGTAATAATTTATTTGCAATAATATAACCCCTACTTCATTTTACGAAATATTGTGTAAATTCAAATATGTGAAAATTTGCAAACAATTCGGTATTTAAAAAAAATAAATGTTGAACTAAATGTAGTTCATGAAAGACATTG
>JAPDSC010060369.1:80451-93446 GCA_026290005.1 Latrodectus geometricus
TATATATATATATAAGTATGGGGTGTAGTGTGGCAGGCTTCCTCCTGGTGCACCCTAGGTTACCCTAAATCTTTTACTGCTAGTTTGTGGCTTGTAGATTTCAGCGCTATGTGAAAGGAAGAAGTTTAATGGCCTGACGGCCAATGTAAATAACATTTGAAAAATAGAATACTTGATATATATATATAACTCAAATTGTGTGCTAATAAACAAAACCATTTAAATATAGCAGCAAGCAGTTAGATTATATAACCAGTAGACAAAGTAAAATTTAATATGAAATTTTAATCATTTAAGAAAACATGCAAAATAAAAGGTAAAATTGAAAAAATGCACAATGAATCGAATAAAATATCAACATGGCCAGCTTCATCCCGGAGTGTTGACCATAGCTTTTCTTCAACTCCTGAAGGCTAAAGTCTAAAACCAAGTCATTACACCCCAAAGCTACTCTATTTTTATTAATTTTAAGAGAGTAACACAATAAATATAAATATAATTAAGACAAAATCCAAATTCATATATTTGCTAAGATAAAATACCGAATTTAAAATCTGCAAAATTGCAAAAAAATGGCGTAAAAATTAAAATAAAGATATAAAATCTGCAATAAAAACAAAATAAACAAAAGCATAAAAAAGCAAAAATAATATTTGCAACAATGAATTTATGTTTTCAGTATGTCTTTAGATAAATAGATATATATTTAATACCGAAGTGCATAAGATTTCAAAATGGGCATTTAAACAACTACGACATTTGTCTTTCAAGTCACCAAAATAAAGGATATTTCCTTCGAAAATTCCAATAAAAGTTATCTCATGGACAGGAAATTGCAAAATATTTTTCAATGCTTTATTGAAAGTGAAATTCAAAGCCCCAGAGGAATTGTTGAAATCTCATTTAGAATGCTTTTTAAATGTCTTTGCGAATGTAATATTTTTCTACCGCATCTACTACCTTAAGCAACTAAAATTCGATGGAATTAAAGGTTGTATTTTCAAATATATAATGTGTTTGGTTGCAAATTCTAGCTCTAAAAATACAGTTGGAAATAAATCTTGCTTTCACCTGAATGTGAAACAAAAAAAAAATTTGTTACATCCATGATCTTAACTCCAACATTTCAGTATTTTTAATCAAAACATGATTAATTATTGATTTTATATAATAAATTTGACTGTAGTATTAAAACAGTAAGTAAATTAAATAAACAGTAATAAACAAATCCTTCAGTTTTCTTTATGTTTTCATGAAAAAAGGATACGAATTATATGATTTCTTATTCAACAATTTCTATTATTTTTTATTAGAGCATTATTTAAACTTATAGAAGTATTGTCAATAACATTTCTTCTTGAACATATGAATAAGCTTGGAAATGGGCTGAAAAAAATTTTATCATTTTTATGATTGCCTTTTGCATCAAAATTTGAATAATATAATTTAATTTTCTCTCTAATTTTTTTATTCAATTCATAAAATTTCATTTACATTGCTGGACTAATTGAATACAGTTTATTTAATCATTTTTTCAATCTTTTATTTTTTCACTCTTGTATTTATTTTTCAAATGATCAATTTATCTTACATGAATTTTTAAACAAATCAAAATCAAATTAATCTTTACAGTTATTTTTTATGCAGATATCAATAAGTTTTTTAGCGGAGGATTTAATTTTATAGTTACTCATCTCATTTTTTCAATTACCATACAAATGTGTGTTCCAGGTTAACTTTTAATACCACACATGTATTTCTACATTCTTTGAGCTCCTCTTGTTTTACATTGCCGCTGATTTTAAATTTCTGCTTACATATATAAATTATCGTTATTAATCTGTATTATATAAATTGAAGGTCACTGATCCAGATTGTTTTTCAGGACATCGTCAATCTTTGCACCTGAGGACTAATTAGATTTGAATCTACAATTTAAAGCGAATTCCAAACTGCTGCAAATATCCAAATTAAAAGAGGGAATCAAACTCACCAATTGTTAATCTAAAACCTAGAGTGTAAATTACTCAGACACTAGCTTGGCATGGGTATAGTAGGTGTTTAATCTTGTGCAGTTGATGTAAAACCAAAGTGCTAACTGTGCATCTGGAAACTCATTGTTAGCTGTTATTAAGCATCAAATCTTTTCCCCAGCGTTTACTTCTTGATTATTCTTCTATTATGATCTTATGATTCAAATAATTCATCATAACTAATCTAAATATTCTTAACAATGTTTTAAAATACATAATTACTTACATTTTGAGTGTTTATAATTAAATTTTCTCTATCAAAGGCATGTTTTGTCTAA
The DNA here is from genome assembly GCA_026290005.1 of Latrodectus geometricus. Taxonomy (NCBI): domain Eukaryota; kingdom Metazoa; phylum Arthropoda; class Arachnida; order Araneae; family Theridiidae; genus Latrodectus; species Latrodectus geometricus. The sequence goes on from JAPDSC010060369.1 coordinate 82,763, forward strand.
AGCACATAAGCTAATTGTTGTTAAATTTAGCATATGAATAATAGATACACTTCTGTATCTTTTTTCAATTGGTCAGCTATTAAGAACTTAATACATAAATTACTAATAAGTATCCTTTTGGGATTTAATTCTTCAAATTTCCTTTATCTTACTAGAATGAACTGAAAACAAGAGAATCTCTATTATATTACAAGTATAAAATGTGGTTGCTATATTCGCTAATTAATTTTAACATTTAGAGTTAAAAGTGATTAAAATGTAAACCGAGATATGCTGATGTTTTTTTTCCAAATTTTAAATAATGATGAGAGCAGGTTTCCTAGAGGTGATTGTTAATTTTGAAAATATTAAACTTTTTTCTCATGTTTCTGTGTTTTAAACGATGTTCTTATAATATTCTACGTGTATCTTTTTAAGACATTTCTGATAAAAATTAGCAAATTTTTAATTCTTCGGCCATACACGCACATAGTTTTATGTTTTGTACTATTTTAATCCTCATACAAAATTTATGAAACTATTTCAATGAAATTAAATTGTTAAGAAGCAAATACTTTTCGTATGTAGCATTAAAAGAAATATTACACTAAATATGAAACAAAGAAATATTAAAAATAAAATTTACTCTTAAACAAACTTTATAAATATTTATTTTGCAAAAAAAGTTAAAAATGAAAGTGATTAATTGTGTCTTTAAGTGAATAAAATAAACATATATTAGTGTTTCTCAATCCAATTTATATTTTCATGAGACTTATTGATAACTAAATTCCAAAATGAAAAAATACAACTCCTATCTAGAACTTTTTAATTGATCATCAATTCAAATATTTTCATTTATTAATTTTACATAAAAAAACAACATTAGTATTCTGTTAATCTACTCAGGATAAATTTTAGTGAACTAAATTAATTTCTTTAATAAACTTGTTTGCAAATAAAAGCATACATTTTATAGTATTACACTGTAATTTGACGAAACAGCATTATTTAGATTAATATTTATACAAGGTAATGAAATAATGTTCAGACATTTCAACATCATTTTAAAAAGACAAACAAAATTAAAGTATTCAATGCATAAAATTTTAAATTTCATAATAGATCATTAACAACCAAAATCAAATTATTTTATTTAAAATAAACTTCTTGCAAATAATTTAATAATCTACTTGATAATAACTTATGAAAACCGATTTTATTTTCATACTGAAAACCATAGCTGATGAAATTAAAAAATAAATAATATTCCTTAATCTAATTTTGTAAGTTGTGAAGTTGTGATTTGCATGTTATTTTTCCTTAACTTTATCCTTAAAAAAAAGTTAATTTCTTTGGCAAGTTCTTCCATTTGTTTGAAAAAACTTAATCGAATTGGCAAAAGATCCAAAGAAACTAAAAAATCATATTTACGTTTTGTCAATATTTCCTAAGCTACTCTTAACAAAGATTTAACAGACATGACTAGATTAAATTATTCCCTTGACAGTTGAAATAAAAAAGTGTGTTCTTATAAAAAAAATAAGTGAATATTCTAGAATTTTTTCAAATAAATTTTCGGGAAAACTTAGACATAGAGTTAATCGTCGGTTTTGTAATTAAAAAAGACCACGTTCTCTTTAACATTAATCGTTGAAACATGCCCAATTTTTCTTTTAATATTTCCTGAATAAGATTTGTTTCTGAAAAAAACTATTTAGATAGAATATTTTACTTAAGAGTTTTCTTTTTTAATTTTGTTCTTTTCATAAAAAAGAATAATTTGTATGTATGTGAACATATATAAATGTATATAAAGTGCAAAAGAGTCTTTTGAATAAGAATTTATTTTGTGGGATATTTTTCAACTTCCCCATCTAAATATGCAAATTTTATTTCAATAATAAATTCATATAAGGTAAAAAAAATATTTCTCTAAAATTAAGAACTGATAGTAAAATGAAAAAGAAATATATTATGTTTTCCTTCATTTTCAAATGCACATTAATCAACAAAACTTAAATATGAGGTACAAATAATATCACTGCATAATAATAGCAAGATTATCTCATATGTGTGCAACTTCGTTTAGTATATGAATAAGCATTTCAAAGAATAAAAAGCAAAGTTTTCAGAATATTTAAAAATAAAATCTCATAAAATATATTTTAATGTATTTATAAAATTAAATTCAATATCTATTAATTTCAATTAGCTACGTGTAGTTAATAAAATTATTTTATATCATATGACTAGTATTATATGACTAGTAATAACTAGTAATTTTATATAAGGTCAAGGTTCGTCAAATTGTTAAAATTTATATTTCTGGTAACACTTTTCTTACTTTATATAAATCAATTTCCCGGTGATATAATTGTGTATATAATACCCTCATTTAAATCAGAATTTTATCAAGCACACTTTTAAGAAAAAAGGATTATTGTTTGAGATTTAAATAACAAACTAAAATCTCATTTTTCATCTTGAAACATATTTTTCAGTACTGATTCGTCGATATAACTAATGTGAACATCATTATCAACTCAAAGCAAGATATCATATAATTATCTTTTTTTTTTGACAATTTTTATTTCCATGTAATTTTATTTTTGAAACTTTATGTAACTAACTTTGTTTCAGAGAAATATAATTCACTTATATATTCCATATAATTCACATTATATTGAAGAAACTTAGGCTTTAGAAAAAGAGGGTAGGATCCTTGTATCTTTATTAGTTGCAATTAACGATCGTGAGAGAGATCAAAGCTATAATATTTTTCTGATGCTCATTTGCGCATTTTGTTTCTCGAAATATTTGCTTCAAAATTAGAAAATTGATGATTATATGAAAAAAATGTAAATCAGAATATTCTTCAGCTCAATTTAATTTTTATGCAGCATTTCAATAAAAATTAGTTATTTAAAATTCATGCATAACAACGAAACATATTTAAGTATGGTAAATATTTCAATTGGCGCCCAACCTAGCTAGTGGTTAGCATACCTGACTACAGATGGGTGGTACCTGGGTTCAAATCCTGGCTAGGGCATGGATGTAATTTCTCTCTCTCTTTCTTGTCTTTTTCCTTTCTTTGTGTGTGAATGGTTGCCTACCCTATAAATGGGTACCTATGGCATGTGTGTACTGAGGAAGTCGGACTCCACACCAAATATGGTTCAGTTGGAAGAGTGGAGCAGCGCACTCCATATTGCCAGCCTGGCTGGCACACGACAACAACAAAAATTTCAATTGTGTTATGATAACTGAGTCAAAACATTTTCAACATAGTATCAACTTTATAAAATATGCTATTAAGTTGATACTATCTTGATAATGTTTTAACGTTTCATTAGAATATGCGTTAATTTTCAAGATAGTTTTGAAGTTGTTTCCTTTTTCTTTATTATTTAATCAAATATATTTCACAATGAGTGAGTGAGGATATTTTAAATAGTTTTATAATTGAAATAATAAAATTTGTCATTGTTAATTGTCAACTCAGCATCTTCTTAAAACATTATATAATTCCAATGGTATGCTAATTTGAATATTCTCATCTGTATGCAAATAAAAATCTACACATAAGTATAAGTTTTATATTATTGATTGCATGTATATTTCTCATTTGCTAATAAAAATACTTGTTGTCAGCATATTAATTAAAAATATATATTGAAGATGATTAAATCACTATTTACGTCTACATTCTCTTAGTAATTCACATTTAGTCCTTTTTCATTAAAAAAAAAAAAAAAGGTTTTTTTAGTTCTTGGCTACAGCGTTTTCATTTTTCCTTTTATTTCTTTGGTCAGAAATATATTAAAACGCAAATGCAAGTAGTTGCAGCTTCAATACTAAATATCTTAGAAGCTAATTTTCACATAAATTATATTCTTTCCCTTTACTTAACTTTCATCTATGTATAAAAAAATTTTTGGGGATACAAAATGTCATTTTTTGAAGTTATTAATTAAAGCTGACTTGAAGTCCCTTAAAATCAGATTTTCTATGATCAAATTAATTCAAGTGACGAATCATACTCCTTGCTTGTCGCTTCAAAAAAATGAATATGGTTCTCTACATTACAGCTAGAAATAGAAAAGTTATTTATGGAACCGGATACCAATATTTTTTACATTCCCAAAACATAATTTTTTAAATTAAAAATAAAGATATAATTATCTTTATCCTTTTTAATCTTAGAAAAAGTATTTTTCCATCTGTAGTGAATGAGATTTTATTTTGCCCAATCCATCACTGCTCGGAAATGTATTGGAAAAACTGACAAAAAAATAGTACTTTTTACATTACTCATTCTCTTTATCTTCATCATTGATTTGGATAAATTCTAACCTTCATTTCTCTCTTTCTAAGTTAATTATTTGAGTGAAAAGGTAAAATGTATAAGTTTATACTCTAGATCAGGGGTGGCCAAGACTTCGACCGCGGTCGACTGGTAGACCGCGGAGAAATTTTAGGTAGTCCACGCGACCATCCTGATTATGTCCTCGGATATTAACAATTTAATTTATGGCTTATGACATAGAATTTGAATTATTTAAAAATAAAAATTTACTACAGTCTATACTTTAAAACCCAAAACAAACTGTGCAAAGATTTACGATTCAAAGATTTTTGATTAAAGATTTACGATTTAAAACCTAAAACGAACATGATGAGCGCTATTAAAACATTCAAAAAAACTATAGAAAGGTATGCATCTCAATTAAGAAAACATGAATCGAGAAACTTCAAAAACATGGAGGAAGAGTGCATCCATAATCCAAACCGAGACTTCCGAAGATTTCGCTTAATATTAACTTGTTTTTGCTTGAACATTTTGAAAGAAGATTCGCTGACTTAATTAGTTTGAAAGAAATACACAATTTTATGATATTTCCCCATTTAATGAAAAGGTCAACATTGATGGAGTATTTGAAAAAATAGGACATTTAATAGATGTCACATCAGTCACCGTCGAGGAAGAAATTATTAAATTAAGATGCGATATATTTCGTAAATCCACAAATTGATTTTGTACATACAAATTGATTTTGTATTTGAAATCATACTTTGGATCGAGGTATCATTGCGAATCTGCTTTTTCAACAATGAACAAAAAAACAAACATTGGTCACATTTAACAGATGAACATTTAATTTCGTGTTTATGCATTGCAATAAGCTCGTACCAGCCACAATATGATAAACTTGACGCGGATATACAGAGCCATATTTGAACTAAACTAAGGGAATAGAATGGTCGGTTTTTGATATGATAATACTTTGATTATTTTCGTCAGTAAATTTTTATTTTGTAAATATTAATAGTAAGTTTTTTTAGAAAAATTACATAATTTATTATTTCTTCTTGGTACCTTTAATTCGTACGTTAATTTAGTTTTGCTATTGGTAGACCACCTTCGATTTTTTTTAATGTGGAGTAGACCCCGGATCCCAAAAGTTTGGCCACCCCTGCTCTAGATGATTTATTGTTTGAAAGAAAGAAACGAATCATTGTGCAATTGATTTAATTTTGTTCGTATCAAATAAATAGAAAAAACGGCTAATTATTTAGTTAACCAAAATTAAAGGCTGTTAGTTTTTAGTATAAGTAGATTTTACGTCTGAAATTTTTACAGTATAATGGTGATTATGTGGAACTTTAATTTTTTATCATAAATATTTAAATATTTTCAATGAAGAAAAGTTCCTAGAGAAATCAACAAATATTTTTAATTGACAAATATTACAATTAAAAAGTACTATAATAAAGTATTAAATTAATTTTTAATTTTCTCACTTTATATCAAATTTTTTACACTCACTGATAAATTAACCTATTATTTACAGTTTAAAATATAGATTCTGAACTACTCACACACAGATAATATCCATGTCTATGTTTCAAATAGAAATAATAAATTCTTCAATCAAAAGGTAAAACTTTTTAGATTTCAATTTATTTTAACTGTTACTCGTTGTAACAATGTGGAAATTAGTAATCACTAAATTTAATTCTCAAAAAAAGTATTTTATTACTATTGTATGTTAAAACTATAAATTAACAATATTATAAAAGTATTTTACATTATATATTTTAATTCATTGTGATTTATTTTTATTTAATGATCTATGATTTATATCTCCTGTTAATAATTTCAACACGGAGTACTGTCTGTATTTTTAAAAGAGCTTCAAACCATATAGGACTGCTCTACTTTGCATATATGCATAGGAGCAGAATTATTAAACAAATTAATGGTAATCCCTTATCAAATATGTGTGACTCATTTAATGTAAATTTATGCTATTCACAGGAAATGCCTTAATTACATTCACTGGGAGAATCTTTAATCCTTGGAATGATATTTCTTGTATAAAGAAAAGTCTGCATCACACACAAAATGTTTGGATTTATCAAACATGTCAGGATTTGTTTCCTTACCGTTCCCTGAAATATAATGAATTAAAGAGGCTTAGAGGAAAATAAATTACGAAAAAAATTTACAAAATATCTTAGAAAATTTTCAATAATCCGATTATACTTATTGGTCTAAATATTGAATACATCATTTAAATGAATTCTGAAATTAAATTAAGTAGTAAACTAAATGTGCTTAAACTTCTTTTATTTTAAATCAATGTTTAATTTTATATGCTATAAAGCGATTGAGAATAGTTATTCAAATGATAAAATGAAATTTCGCATGTAGAAAACAATTACTCATATATTTTTGTATTAATTTTCTAAATATTTCTCATACAACTAAATCATTTTCATACAGAAATTTTTCAAGCCTTAAATTATGAAAAACTGATACATTATTGTTTTTAATAAAATCTTCTTCTCTATTTTCTTATATTCTATTACTGTAAGCACACAGTTTCCTTTCAGAAAGAATGTAATAATTATTCATTTTTATCCTCGATTTTAATTAAGTCCCTTTAAACCTTAAAATAGCTGACCATTTTTTTTAAATTTCTCTGTCATTAACATAAAAAATATTCTTCTCTTTAAGCAATGAAGATAATTCGAACAATTTTAAATTTTATACAATTCATGAACATTCTTTTTATAAAATTTACAGTTCAATATTTTGCTCCATACACTTTCATGAATAAATATCATTAACTATTACTTGTTATCCTCAAGCTAACATGTTTTAATTGTTTTCCTTGCATGTTACTGAACAAATGAATAACATTTTAAAATTTTACACATGTATTTTAATATTAATTCACTCCCCTAGGATTTCACGTGCCACTCAAATAATTGATAACAAATAAATTGAGCGAAAATAATGATGAAAAATTCATATACATTTGAATTTTTGATATCAAACATAAAGAAATTAATACTTATATTCTAATAAATTTTAAGTTTATGTAACATTTTAAAAATATTAATATGTAAAGATAAAATAAAAAGTTTATTTATCACAAACGAAATAAAAATTTTATGCAAAAGATAAAGATCATTGTTAATGCATTTCTCAATAGCACGTAACATTAAATATATAAAGAACTTATCCGTATCTGAAATAAATGTTTTTAGTATCTAGTGTTATAAAATTATTTTTGAAAAAATCCTTAATAATGAAATTACTGGTTTTAAAGAAAACTTTTCTACTACCTCATTTGTGGAATTTGATTGGTTGATGTTAATTTTCATTGACAAAATACTAATTTTATATTTGCAATGTATATGAAATATATCATAATTTCTTTATTTCATTTATTGAATATATAAAATAAATATTTCCGGTGTATACATATCGTATATTTTCCCCATCTGCAGTGGTAATCTAAATTGACACTAATGAAACAAAATGCTAACCATTGCATATTGATTTCACTTCGTTCAATATACAAAACTAAAGATATCCTTAGGGAATTCAAAAACATCTACTCTGGTCATAAATCAAATAAAATTTGGCACACACGCAATTAGAATTATCATGATAATTGACAAGACAATGCAATGGAAATCAGATGAATTTTGCATTGATTATTAAATATTGGTAATTAAATAATACAATATTTTGATTCAGAATAAAAAAATCATTCATGCAAATCTTTTTCACTTTAAGAAAGATAGGTATATGATTTAGCATAATACTTTTAAACTTTATACCGCGGAAAAGAATTTTATGAGAAAATGGCTATTCTTATGAAATAAAGTGGCAAAATATGCATCATTGAAATCATCCAACATTTTAATGCATACTGTGGCTGAAGATAATTTGATCATTATCTCAATCAATTCATCTTCAGTCACCGTATGCATTAAAATTCTGTAATGAATCTAGCTCCTCGTATTCTATTAATGTTAAAAATGTCTCCCTCAAATTTTCATTTTATGGCATTGAAAGTAAGCCAACATTGTTGAAATAATTTGTATAATCAGACTTTGTTGTAATTTTTCGACCTATAAATCGTTTCATTTAGTAATACATAACCAACCCACTTTTTTATACAACAACACTTCTTTTTATAATTAGTTTTATCGGCATTTCTAAAGTTAGAATTGCGATTCATGATTTAGTTGAGAATTGTTTACTTCTAATAAGAAACAATGTAACCAAGAACAAGAAATTTTGTACCATTTCCTGATTACTATAGTCATATTGGATTACTTTATACATATTAAGTATATATTTATATGTTATATTAAATATCATTGATATATTTATAAATAGAAAATAATATGTTTTTGACAATGATAAGTTTAGTTATTTGTTATGAATATTTTGTGTCATGCATTAAATGATTGTTTATTGAAAAACTATGAATTTATAATATTTCTTCAAACTTTGTTCATGTATTAAGTTTAGAAAACTATTCAGCGATTGTTTTTAACAAATTGTTTTCAAAAGTGTATAAAAAAGCTTACAATTAGAAGGACATATTTTTAATTACTTTTTTATGTAATTAATTATAAGCAAGATGTTATCATTTATTTTTCTCTATATCTTGTTTCAATACTAACTACAAATAAGTGTAAAGTTATCAATATTTTTCTTATCAATTTACAGTTTAAAACTGCAGAAAATTACAAAATGATATTAACATGTACCATGATGTATAAATTATTAAAATGTAACCAGATTACGAAATACATTATAATGCATTTTGTAGTCAATTAGAGAATGATTTTGATTTTATACATAGCAAAAAATAGAAGATTCATCATATTCAAAATGATACTGGTTTCAAGAATTATACATTTTATCAAATTACTTATACATAAAAAAACTATAACTTTTCTTAATAAAATCACTTATTAAGTTATCTTTCCAAATATTTTTATCTTGATAAATTGTATAAATTTAACATGATATATATATAAAATTATGAACGGAAATTATTAAATACTCATAAAAACACAAGTAAAACTTGCAATGCAAATTTAATGAAATGTTATATTGCAATCTCTTGGGGCCATTAATGAACATAAATAACAACTAGTAATTTTAATTTTATTATATAAGACTATAAGTTACTGGTAGTTACGTTTTTCATATTGCTGGTTACCTTGATTACAAACTACATTTCTTTATTTTTCAGATTACGGTTGAATTAGGTACAAATCTCAGCTTAAATAGAAGTACAGCTCTATTATTCTGAGCAGTAAGTCACAAATACCTTCCAATTGCAGTTGTGGAATTTTGGATTATCTCTTGTAATCTTAGATAATTACGGAGAAACTGTCGGCTTTAATGATGCTATATAGTTTTGGCTAATTCATTTCAATTTTGCGTTATAATAAACCATTGCTGTTGGGATGAATAATATAAAGTAGAAACATGTGTAATTTAAAAAATTAATTCCTGTATTTTCCAAATATTGATCATCTTCAAATTTAGAAAACAGCATAATTATAAAACAGGAAAATGAAAATATTTACAATATTTTTCATGGGAAGATAAATTATTTTTATTTTAAACTATTATTACAAAATTTGAAAACTGTTAACATTAATTAAAGCTTAATTATTAATTTACTATATAATATTGACCAACAAATGTACGGAAATACATGTGAAAATAATAAACAGGATATTTCCTGATTTTTAATAAAATATCTCATTTTCATTGCCATTAAATATGTTCGATTTTTTTAGCTATACATACGGAATAAATAATTTTATTTGAAAATGCTATTTAAGTTTTATTTTAGATTAATAAAAATTAGTACGTTATCTTCTTATACAGCTAGAGAATACTCAAATTCTGGAAGTAATGTTTAATGGAAACACTTTTCATCATATCATTCAGGAAATTGAAAAATATAAACTTTTCCAGACTTTGAAACTAAAATGAGCGTGTTCTTATTATTTTAATACACTAAGTTGTTTGATTCATTATAATATTTCAAATACTTCATAGAACGTGTTATACTAAAAATTAGGAAACTTTAGCTGCATTATATTTTCGGATACTTTGATATATTTAATTAACAACTATTTTATATATATATATATATATATATATATATATATATATATATATATATTATTTTATTATAAAAATCTAACTCAGAATGGCTTTTTTTAATTGCTGTAAATCAAATTTATAAGATCTCTAATTTCTTTAGTATTATCAAATAACCAATAATAGATGTTTATTGTTAAAATAATATAAAATGTATTCATTTCTAATAATCTGGGGAGATAAATTTCATTTTCTTTAAAAAAA
>JAPDSC010060377.1:0-19302 GCA_026290005.1 Latrodectus geometricus
GTGTTATAAAAGAACTATTTTATAAAAAATAGATAAGTAATAAAATAGGTTAAAAAATGTTGAAAAAAGTAATGTTTCAACAAAAAAGTTTTTTTTGGTTTAAACAAAAAAAACTTTTTTCTGTTTCAATACCAGATTGTTACATTGTTTAAATATTATAATATATGGCTTCTAAATTATATTTTCAACACTTGTTATAATTATTTTATTCCAGAGATGGTCAAAATTTGTTTTTGTATGTCTCTGATCATAATTGTTATGTCTCATCATATAAGTTTGTATATTGTTGCAAAGATCTTGATTAGCATTTAATAACCTATTTCTTCTGCAAAATTTGAAGTTGCATTTGCATATTATTCTTTTGCTTTAAGAAAATTTAAAAAAAAGTTAAATTTTCTCCTTGTCTCAACATAAGATTTTATTTTAAAATTTTATGCAAAAGGAAATAAGAAAAAGTAAATTTTAAATAAAAACCTAGTGAAAATGTCCTTTCAAAATTATATACTAAACTTTATACTTACTGAAAAATCTTCTTTGTAAGTATAAAGTTAAGTTCATTTAACTACATAAAAATCATTTGAATTGTTTCTAAATTGCAGTTTAAATGAAATATAAATTGTTAATGAGTCTTTAAAATTTCTAATTAAGTTGTTTTAATATAGATTTTTAAAACTTTTCTGACTCTTATAAAGCTAAACTATATTTATTTTTACTTAAATAAAATGTGACGTTATGTAATCTGTATAAAAAAATATCTCTCAAAATTCTACAAACTTGTTGTTTCTCAATCTTTTGAACACAATATCCTTTTATGCTTTTTTCTTAAGAACACTAAAATTTTCTAAGTGTTTATTTTTTTATATTTAGAGTGAAGTACTTCAAGTTGTTTTAACAAAAAGTTCTTTATTTTCTTGTTTACTTGCTCTTGAGAGATTCTCAATGACAGGACAGGTTTTCTGACTTACTTTCTTTGGCATCTATAATTATCAAACAGTACTGTTTGATAATTATAGAACTCAAATTTTTTGGGAATAGTTTAAGAAAATGTTATTTTTATGGGATTAAGTCTATTTTTTAGAATTATTAAGTAATGAGTTTGATCTTGATATAAATTAGTATTGAAAAATTATAGTTTATTACATGTTATTTTTTAAAAATTGTAATTTAATTTTATTTTCCTAAACATTTGACTTTTTTTTATTCATGTTTAAATGTAATGCAATTTGATAAAACTTTGTCCTTGATTGAGATTTTCTTTATGAAAATAATTAATTTGTAAAATATCCATTTGTAAAGTCATATTTGAGTTAGTTTTCATAAAAAAATAAATTTAATTTTTAATTGGACTGCTGCAATTGTGATGATAATTTTTCAAAAAAGTTGAATAACATTGAGATTAATAATCTGTATACAATATGAATTTAAAAAAGTTTTTTTGAATTTCATGAAACTGAATGTTATTATTTATAACTGATAATTTTCTTTAATATGTATATATTTATCTGTAGTTGAAGGCATTCTTTCAAAAATGGCGTTCCTTGCAACTAAATTGATGGGCAAGGAAGTGAAAGAGTTGGATGATAATGATATTGATGATTTACTTGCATCCCTCACTGCTGAAGAACTTGAGCAATTAAGTAACGAAGTTGATCCAGATGTAAGTTTTCAGTGAAGAATTGTAGTTTATAATTGTTTTTAAAGTTAACTTTTCAATTTTTTAAAATTTACAATATTTTAATCTTTATTGGATGTAATTTTTCTTATGGTCTGTTATTTACTAAATATTTTGATATTTTTTGTATTTCTTTTAAATAAAGAATTGACGAAATTTGAACGTAAACATTTAAAATAATTTCAAAATAAATTGTTGCTTTCTTTTATAAATGTGTATGTAATATATGTTGGTAGAATTTATAGTATGTTGTAGCAATGATTATTAGTTGCTGACATTTCATATAGAATTTTATTTTCAATGTGATTATTTAAAATAGCTTTTTCAAGTTTATCATAAACTGATTTATATAATATTAGTTGAGTGTATCCACTTTACTTTGACTAACTGTATCCTTAATTAGTTTAGATCTTAACAAGGGTAGTCAAAAACCAGTATTTCAGGAAATCTCTCTTTTCGAAGTCAGTTTTTTTTTTTTTTTTTTTTTTTTTTTTTTTTTTTTTTTTTTTTTTTTGAAAACAAGTAACTTGTATTAGATATTTCTTTTATACAAGCTAATTAAATAAACAAAAAAAAAAATCCAAATAAATAGTAAACTTGAAGTTCCTCAGTTTAACATAAAAAAATAACATAAACATAAGCATAAAAATTTTGATCTAGACATTAAAGTGTATACATTATGGAATAATGTAATTATGTATCTGAAAATATATTTAATATTGTTTTGCATCATAAAATGAAGTCTCCAGTATCAATTAGTAAAAAGAAATCTAGTGAAGTATATAAAGTGCTTGAAAGTTCACTTTCACACATAAATTGTTAAATATTGAGGTAGGTCTCTTATCATTTGCATTCCAGTGCAGTTCCGGATGCCAATACTTTGGAAAAAGTGAAATCTTATTTATTAAAGAAAGCAAAATACTTTTTTGAAAATAAGAAAAAAGTAAATATTATTCTTTTTAAAGAAAAGTTATTTTGTAGGAATGAAGAAAGAAAGAAGAGATCTAATGCTGTAAATATTTTTCTCACTATTCTAGTTATTATGCATAGATGAAAATTTTAGAACAAGAAAAACTTCCCCTATCTTGAACTGTGAAGAATTCCAGAGTAGAATATTACGTCGCTTAAATTAGTGTTGCTTATGTTTTAAGTTAATAATTTCAAAATGAAAGTTATATTTATTTTAAATTTGTTGGATCAATATCCTGATATAAGTTTCATTGCAGCCATTTTAAAATTTTAATCTGGTAAAAAAAATTGGTGGCCAGATAGAATAAGGATTTTTTTAAATATATGGATGTGTAAAAAGAGTTTAAGATATAATTTAAAAATATTTTAATAGATTAATACCATCACTAGATCCTTGATATCCATCAAGATTTTCCTCTCAATTTGAGATTGATTCATTAATTTCTCAATTTAATATTTTCAAATTCTTGAAATTCATCTTTATTTAATCTCTTCATCTGACACTTTAGTTTCCTTTGGATTAACATTTGTGAGAATTTTCTCAAAGAAGCCTACATTTTTTCATTTTTTTTACGTGACTAGAGAATACAATATTTATTTTTTTTACAATGTCTAATTACTTGTTGCAATCATAGGTTTTTGTTTTCATTCTCTTATCATCTACTGCTACAAAAAAAGACTTCTTAAAAATTCGTCTTCTGTGTTTTTCAATTCTTAATCATACTTTACCATAATCCAAGTCTCACAATCATAGGAAATAATGAGCCTATTGTAGAGACTATATCAAAATTTTTTCCTTTCTATTTAAATATGATAAACATAGCTACCTTTGTTATTCGTTATTGCAGTATCTTCCTGTTGGCATTTGTGTTTTGATTAATTTCATTTCGATGGTTAATCAGAGCACTCAGATATTTGAATTTGAACTATTTCACAGATTCTTCGCTTTATTAAAGATTCTTCACGTGTAGGTACTCTTGTTTTTTTATTCTACTTATTATTCATTGCAGTATTGGCATATAAGCTTATTTCTATTGGAAGAAGTAGCAGATCCAAAAATCATTTGCTGAGTGTAACCCAGTTCTTGATTACTACAACTAAATCATCTACAAAGGCAGTTGCTGACAGGTTCAGTTAAATACATTGCCTTCTGAATTTATTTTAATTTTCCACAATTTATTCCAAGCAAATATTTAACAGACTGGTAAATAGTAAATCTCATACCTTTCAACAAGTCAATTCTACTACTTTGGATACTAACAATTGTGTTAGAGTTTGTCAGTGTTAATCTGTGTGTTTCCAAAATATTCTCGATTCTTTTAAAATTGAAAATATAAATTTTGTATGAACAGTCATATGCTTCTCTAAAATGAATGAAACATTAAATTTATGCATCTTATGCAAAGTTGGGATGCAATTGCACATGAAATATTCTTCATACTTTGCTTTGCTCCTATTTTAGTTAACACTCTCTGCTTTAAAAATTTTAAAACACCGAAACTTAATTCTTAAAAGTCACTTTGTAGAAAAGGTTATATAACTTGTTTCAATTCCAGTATTATATTAAACAAAAATTATATAAATGTAATTTTTTCTTTTTAAATGATTGAAATATTTATCAATTTAACCTTACTTGGTGCATTTTCACTTCATTCATAACTTAATACACCTGCTATTTTTCTGTTTTAATAGATAATAAGATTGATTAGTGGATTTAAAAACCAATTTAAATTTTAAGCATTATTAACAATTGATGTTTTCTTCTAATTTGATTGATTGCATATCATGTGAATAATCTTTTATGCTGACTTGTTAAATTTAATAACTTTTAACTTAGTATTTTTAATATTCCTTTATTTTTATTATTAAAATGATCAAATTTATGACCAATTATACTGTATTCCTTTGTGAAGATGCACTGATACCAAAACTTAATGTTTTCTGCATAACTAATGGGTTAATATCAGAACACTACAGTTTCTTTATTTTACTTGCTGATGTTATATCTCTTGACTAATTTCATTATTATTTGTATGAACTAATATTATTTATAATTATTTAAAAATATTTTATCATTATTTCAAGTGTTAAAAAGAATATTTTAATCTATGAAGTCCAGGAAAATTTCTTAATATTATGTATTAAATAAAGTAAAACATTTTTTAAACATTAAAATATAAAGTACACTAAATATAATGTACATAATAAATTAATATATATATATACATATATGCATAGTATTACTTTGTGATAATAAGGATTTTTTTTGTAAGTTAGAGGATTGGCTTTTACATTTTGTTTTATTAACTGTTCTTTAATCTTTTTTATGTTATTGATTTATACTAAATAATTTTTTCAAGTGGAAAGTTGGTTTAATTCAGCTCTTATTTTTAGGATTCATTGCTACCACCTTCTCAGAGATGCAAAGATCAAACCAAGAAAGCTCCAACTGGCCCCTTGAATCGAAAAAAATTATTGGAATATCTAGAGAAAACTGCAAGGGAGCAAGCAGACTGGCCTGAGGTGAAGCCATATGAACCAGGAATAAAGCGAGGTATATTAATGCTTGTAAATCTATTATAATTAGTATTCTTTATTTAATGAGGCCTATTTAATACAAAACACAATTTAATTACTGTGTTTTCTTTTATATAATTGGCAACTGCATATTGTCAGCACGACCTTTTTTTCGAGTAAAAGGAAAAAAAAAAAAAAAAAAAGGCGTCACACAATCCGCAGCGGCAATTTTTTTCAGCGAATAGTCTAAAATATGTAATGCTGATAATATGGGTGTATTGTACCGAAAGAAAGCATTTATTATGAAAAAGATCTGTCTAGATCCACCTTATCACAAAGTACGATAAACTTGAGATGAAAGCACATAATTTCGAGAAGCTTCTTGTAAAACTTATTAATATTTAGCTTCTAATAACTTTTGAAACTATGTTAGAGATATTTTGAAATATATATATATATATATAT
Source organism: Latrodectus geometricus (assembly GCA_026290005.1). Classification (NCBI taxonomy): domain Eukaryota; kingdom Metazoa; phylum Arthropoda; class Arachnida; order Araneae; family Theridiidae; genus Latrodectus; species Latrodectus geometricus. The sequence continues at coordinate 5,624 of JAPDSC010060377.1, forward strand.
ATATATATATATATATATATATATGTCTCGTTAATATTTAAATGAAAGAAATGATGGATTATTTAGAAATTGCGTATTTTATAAATTTTTCTTTAATACCACACGTCATTGTTTTTCACTTCATGTTCCTCATTTTTTTTAATTGCTCTCGCTATAGCTTTTAATTTAAAGTCTGCTGTGTAACTTAAAAGTTTTCACTTCCAGATGACAATTTACAAATTTGAATAAATTAATATATATGTAATGCTTTACGAGGAGCCGATTTCGTTTTTGAATGTAAATGGACAAAGCTGATTATAGCTTAAATAGCTCAGGTGTGTCTTAGTACCACCTGTTATTTATTTTATGAAACTTAAACAGTATTTCTTTCAAAACTTTCTTGTAAGTTTTGTTGGAGAATATTTTTTATCAGATAATCTGCGACAGTGTATAATACACACAATAAAATTTGAAGCTTTAAAACATAATCCCCAGATTATATTCAGAAAAATACGGTATGTTTAATTACATCCTTTGCATTACTTCTTTTTTAATTAGTATAAAACATTAATTTTTGTTTATAAAATAAATTGAATTGAATAAGTTATTTCTTTTAATTTTCAGTTTTGTATTTTTAAAGTGCTATATCAAGTTCTTCTAATGATAATGAGTTTATAAATATTTTATTTTTTTACTTGTATGGATACAAATCAAAAGATTTTTTTTTGTAAGTAGAATACTTTATAAGAAGATATAGTATATAAACATTCTATTGTAAAATGAATTATCCTGAATGTGCAAGCATATTACAAAATTGTTTTTGGGTAGAAAATATTTTATGGAATAAGTAATATGATAGTTTGTGCATTTCAATATTATTCATTGTTATTACCATGTTTTTACTTAAATTTTGTGAATTAATGGCTCTGAATTAATATATATTTAATAAGTATAGGAGTGTTGAAAACTAATTCATCTTATGATTTATAACATTTGTTCTTATTTCACTAAAGTTTTATGAAAGTTAACTTTTCTTCTATCTTTGTATGTTAGTCTATCAATAAAACATTTATTGTTCTTGCCTCCCAGTTAACAAAGCTAAATATTGGAATTTTTTGACACACACATAGATAAAAGTTCTCTATTGCAACAAGTTAATTGATGTGGAGGAAATTATTTGTATTTTAATTTTGTTTGTGTAATTATATGTTAATATTTTATGTATTTTTCTAATTTTTTAGTGATTGTGTGAAAGGTAATAATAATATGGAATCTTTACACAAAGTATAATAATGAATTTTTTTCATTAATCCACTGTTTAGTAGATTTTTATTGTATTCCTAGTTCATTGCATTCAAAATTATAAAAGCTACTCTTTACTAGTATATAAGGGATGCCCTAATTATTTTTTACTTATATCAAGATTAAATTAATAAATGCATTTTTTGAAGAAGAAACCCAAAAATTTTTTATTTTTGCAAATATTATAGGTTTTTGACATTGAAAATAAATGTTATGAATTTTAATAATTAGATTAGAAAATTACTTGTTAGTTATCTGATTTCTTTTGTATTTTTCATATGTATAAAAGTGACAAAGATGTTATATTTTAGTTTTAGAAAAATTATTTTATAAGGTTATTAATAATAATAATATAATTTCAGAGTTAATTATTTTTTACTTCTTAAAATATAATGACTAAAATTTCTTTATATCAAAATACAATAATAATTAAATATAAAAAAATGGATGCTAACTGCTATGAAGATTATTATTTTTACTGTAAATTTCCATTAAATTAAAAATATTATACTATAAATTCTTATGCTATTAAATGTTCTTTGATATTAGGGATAAAAATTCATGAATATTGTGATAGTCAAATTATCTTTAAGATTTTATCTAGACTATAAAAAAATTTTTTATTCATCATATATAAATTGCTTTCTTATTTATCTAGATCAAACATTTTTACATTTATCTGACTCAAATTTGTATTCTTTTAGTGATCAAATTTGCTTGGAATTCCATTTAAAAGTGTAAAACAAAAAGTTCATTTCAATATAAAATCATTGAAAAAGTAAAATTTATTCCATTTTACTTTTTAAATGATTCTATAGGGAATTGAATATTGAACTTGGAAATGTTTGATAAAAATTATGGCTCAGTTAAGGAAAATGTTTGAACAGTAAAAATATATCAGTTAAGATAAGTTTGTCATATTTACAGTTGTAACTATTAAAATCCAGTTAAAGTAGAATTCCAAAAAGTAGAAATATAAAAGAGAAGAGACAAACCCAATACTAGATGGCTGGATAACATTGAAAGAACATGAAATTGGAGTAATTTAATGGAGAAATATATTAGTAGATGTTTCTGCTATCATAATCTGATTGAAGTAGTATTGGCATGTAATGTGTTCTAATTCTGAGAAAAGAATCTTAAATTTTTTGTTGGGAAAAAATTTAACATTTTACAATAAATTGCAGCATTTTATAATAAATTTTCCTTCCTATCTGATTACTATCTCTTCCTATCTGAAAATATACATTTTATTTTTTTCTATAATTGATAAGTGCCAACTAGTGTAAAGATAAATGAAATTTTACTATTGATCTTTCTAACTTCATTAATCTTGGAAAATTGTATACTCATTTGAATCTTTCATTACAGACTCAAATCTCAAATTAATCTCAAATTCAATAACACAACTGTAAGCTTGTGTTATAGTGCTCTGAGTACATTAAATTTATAGTTTGACCTTTCATTAAATATTTTGATTTTTCAAGGTAAAGTATGGAAACCCAAAGAAGTGCAAAAACCGAAGAATGACGATTTAGAAATTGAACTTGATCTTGATGATGAATATGAGCAAGCTTTGGGCACTGCTGAAGAATCAGAACTTGTTGATTTAGCAGGTTATTTAATATTTGTTTTTTAAGATTTTTATCATATCTTGGTGCATTCTTTGCTTTTTGCAATGCTTATATATTATGTTCTTAAATATGTATTTAAATATGAAAGTTCCTTTATGTAAACAATTACTTTTATAATTAAGTGCTCATATTATGTCTTTAATATTGTAGAACAATTTATGAAAAGATTTAAACAAGTTGGTAATTTTTTAATTAATTTGTTTAAATCTCTTACAAATGTTTTACAAAGTAATGTCTTATAAATTTTAAAACTTTTAAGTGTTTCTGAAAAAAATTTTTTTTTCGTCGTCTTGTCAAAAAATTTTTTGTGTCAAATTTTTTGTCATGTAACTTACATTTATTTGTTGCCCAATATTAACTGTCATTTTAGAATGTTTAAAATCATTTAAATTTGGATCAGATTAAATAAATAATAAAGAAACACTACTTTGGAAACAAATATATGCAAAGAGAAGTGATTTGTACTGAATAGATGGAACAGAAATCGTGTTTTGTTTGATAAAATAAAGCCTCTCAAATAATTTATTGATAATTAAAAGCTGTTATCAGGTTTTTGATATTGCATTAGACATATTTATAGATGATACGAAAAGTGCATTAGCATTAGATAGTGAAGTCAAAGCTGTATATATAGTGTTTTTTTGTAGAAAAAGACCTTTTAACTAAAAATTGTTCAGGAGTATGTTTATTCTCTGGGGATGGGGGGGGGAGACATTGTACCAATGGAAGCAAATAGATATCATTTTCTAATACATAGTATGGTGGATGGCCTAGAACCAATGTGTCCTTATTGACCAAAACAGAAGAAGAAATTTGAAATAAAAGGTTTGGTACTATAACTTTGAAGTGGGCATGTTTCTTTTGAACTCTATGACCGTTTCCCTTATCAAATAACCAATAAATATTACAAAAATATAACAAGTAATGCAAAAGTGTGTAAGTTTATTAAGTAATACAATAAGTAATACAAAAATGTATTTAAAAGATTAAGTAATACAAAAATGTATTACTTAATCTTTTAAAAAGATTTTAATCATATTAAATCTTAATTTAGTGCAAAAATATATTACTTTTATATTTTTGTACATATAAATTTATTATTTTAAGTATCTTTGTACTAATTAAAAGTTTGTAAAATGTATACATGTATATAAGTAAAAATGATATTACATGTTTTCTGTTTTATCTATTGTTAAAAACAAGAAAATTCAAATATTTGAAATTATTTTTTAATTTGTAATACATAAATAAAAAAACAGACTGTTTTAAATTAAAAATAATAGTGTTTCTTAAAACACACAAAATGCTATCAATGATTCTTTATTTAACTATATTAAATAAATTTGAAATGTTTTTTAATAAAATTATTTTTATCTATACATTTAATTTAATTATTTTGAATTTTTAACTACAATGTATAATTGTTAATATATTTAAATAAAAATAGAAATTTTCTTTTTTTCAATGGTTTAAATGCAGATTTTATTCTTAAAGTAAATTTGTATCCTGGATTTCTACTGGATTAAATTTTGAAAATTTTGGATTTGCTTCAGAGTTTTTGTGCATTCTTGAAAACAAAAAATGAGTACTTTGTAATAGAAAATTAACACTTTTCTTTATAAATTCAAATTTTGCTTACATTTTGAATTTATTTTTTGTTATAAATCCAAAATTTTGTTATTTTTGCATGCTTTGTTATTTAAGTCTGTGAATTTATTAACATTCTAGTAGAATAATCTGTAGCATGTAATCGCTTAAAATTGTCTGCAAATTAAGATGTATTTACTTTTTTATTTTTTATTAGTTGTGGGTAGTTAAAGGGAAATGCAAGTGGTATGTAAAAGATAAAATTAGTAGCACAATTTTTTTTAAAGGAAAGACTGTTTATAATTTAATGTTTTTCCAGTATTTTTTTTTAATAGAATGGATTGTATATTTAAAATCTGTTATATGCATTTTTATTAATTTAAAATTAGAATAGTCCAAATTTGTGGGAATACATGCATTTTTTCATTGAAGTATACTTAAATTTGTATGAGCTTGTCAATGGAAAAAATTACAAATATTAAATAAAATTTTACATCCTTTAATGTGTATATTCTTTTAGAATGTACCTGAAATCTAAATTGTAATATTAGTCTAAATTATAGATACAAAACTAATAAAATATGAAAAATTCCCCCTATTAATTAATGAGTTTGTCATTTCTTTACTCATCAGTTTCATATTGTAATGAAATTTTCAAATTGTGAAAATCTGTTTTTAAAGCTCTGAAAATGTAATTGTTTTGCTATCTTTTTAAAAAAGTCTTAGAATTATGTAAAATGTGTATTGCATTATTTGTTATTATTTTTTTAAAACTTATTTTAAATTATTTTGTAATTTAATTTCTTATTATATATTTTGTCATTCAATTACTTAGTAATGTAATTATAAATTACAGCTATTCTTGGGTTGCATAGTATGTTGAATCAAGATCAATTTCATTCATCGATTTTGAATAAAGGCCAAAAGATAGGTGACAGGTTTGAAAGTAAGAAATTTTAATTTTGAAAAACTAATTTACTATAATTGAAAGACTTTTAAAATAAGATTTTTATGCAATTTTTCATTCAAAACAAGAAATAAAACTTTAGAAACTTTTATATAGGTTCAAATTTTGGTTTTGTATTCACAATTTATTAGAATTTTTTTTAAAATCTAAATGCTCATGATAAATTTAACTCTTATAATTTATCTTATAACATAATTTGAAGAACGGTTTCTTTTTTAATTATATTGTTATTTAATGAAATTTATTTTCCTTTTACGATTGTTTAATATTTCTCTTATCTATATGTTTAAATTGTTTAAATTTAATTGAAGAATGTCTAGAGTTTAAATAAGTTTTCTGTCATATTGAAAAGTTTTTTTAAAATTGAGTATACATCATCCATAACTACTTTGTGATATTGTGCATGAACTATCAGAATTCTTGAAATATAATTTATTTATATTTTTAATAGATTCATAAATAAATTTATATAGTTAATCAATAAAATTAGTTTTGTATAATTTGGAAAAAAAATTAACTTTGTACAAGCTTCCTCTTAATTGATATGTAAAAAGTGTCTATGCATAATTATCTATCATGATTTTATTATTTCTTTTTATAATATTTTGTCATGTCACATTTATTGTCAGTTCTGTCTAATATGCAAATTCTACAAAAAAGTATAAAGGAAATTTTTCTATAAAAATATAGAAATTAGAATTTACTTTAGCCCATCTATGAATTTTTATTAGCTATCTATCCATATTGCTTGCAAAAGAGTGAGTGTCATTTCCATTGGAAGAACTTAAGAGTAATTAGAAAAGGGGTCTTTCTGAATATAAAGCTTTAATAATATGAACTTATCTACTTTTAGCTAAATCTATAGTAAAGATACTTTCCACAATTCAGTTAACATCTATTTGAATGGTAAAATGTAAATGTTAAGAACAGTCATTTAAAAGAAATGTGTGAAATAAGTGGCTCAATAATTTAAATGTTTTTCCTTTTAATATTGTAAAGATAAACTAATATGATCTTAGCTTATAAAATTCTACATCCTGATTACACATATATTTGTTTAATAATTTGTGAATTTTTAAATTATCTTTTATTTGTATAACCATTTCATTTCTTACTGTTTGTTAAATTTTTTTAAAAAATTTCCTTAGCAAAGTTTAAGTTTTTTTTTTTTTTTAATTTTTTATATTAATACAAGTAAATTCAAACAGTAAATTGAATAATCATATAAATTATTTTGTACAAAGTAATAATTTTTCCAATATCTTAAATTTTTTTGAAAGTGAAGGGATGAAGGATAGCTCTAAGTTGAAAACATTATTAAGAGGCTATGTTGAAAGTATAGAAAAAAAAAGGTCTGAGATTGGCTTTTTGTATTTAAATGCTTCCAATGAAACTTATGCATTATTGCAGAATATTTTGAGGTTTAGTTATCATGTAATTACACTTTTGTATAAAAGAGGAAAGCTCAATCTGTCTCTTTTAAGATTTGTAAGAATGCTGTTGTCAAAAATAAATTATTCTCTTAAATATTTTCTGAATAACTTTTTAATAATTCTACATTATATCTTATCTTTTTGTTATGGAATAAAATAAAATAAAATAAGATAAAGCTTTTGTATTTTTTTTTAAATGTAAAAATATTTAGCCTGAAAAACAATTAGTATGATTTGCACATGTATAGAAAAACCTAAGCGGAATCCTACTGATTTTTTAGACTAAGTGTTTCTATAAATTTTTTATTGAAAATTTAGTTCTATTTATATTTCTAAAGAATAATAAAATGTAATTACTTCTTGCGGAGAGAGCAAAAATTTCAAAAAGAGGGCTAGTATTTTAATCATTATTTTTTTTTTTTACATAAAATAACTATTCTGTAAAATTCTTTCCACTTATTTTATAAAAAATATTGTTGTTTTCACTCCATGCCCTTTGTCATGAAAACTGATGTGGGGGCTGTAAGCCTTGGCCCATCATATGGACTGTCACGCGACTGAATTTACTGTTTAGTTAGTGTAGTTTATTTGCAGCATCAAAAAAGTATATAAATAAATAAAAATAGGAAAAATTATAATTCAAAATATTTCACATTAAAGTATTTATTAATAATTAAAATAATAGTAATAAAGTAATTTTAATATTTTTTGTTTTTTCTTTGAATTTACAACTACATTATGGTTTTTATAATGTAAATTAGTTTCTCAATAAAGATTGGGAATGATTATTTCAATTGTAGTTATTTTCTGATTGAAACTGTACTGTTATTAAGTTAGTTTTCAAATTTAAAATTTTAAATGTTTTTGATTTTTGAAGGCATTGTGCATGCTACAAAACCCAAAGTTTTGCCACTTGAGCCTGATAATGATACAGACGTGGATAAGACTGTAAAGCAAGTTTGTGACAATGATCCATCCTTGAAAAAATTAAACTGGAATAACATAAGGGTAAAATTTTTCATTATATTAAATATAAGAATATTTTTAAATTAGATTTCTTTTAATTGTAATTTGAGTATAATTGAAGAAATAGTTTTAGCATTCATTACTTTTATTTCAATGTTCTTTTCTAGAATATCTCCAGAGAGAAGATGAAGAGACTTTTTGAAGGCTTGAAAACAAATACTCATCTCGAGTATTTGAGTTTGGCTAATGTAGATTTATATGATGCTTCAGCTGAGGTATTTCAATTTGTTCCCAGTTAACTTAGCAATATTTACTAATTCTGTATCTACATTACATTAACTTTATTTTAAATGCTCTAAATTTTGGTATTAATAACTAAATGAAACTCTAAACATTCTTATTTTGTTGGTAAATTTCCAGGTAAATTAATACTTTATAGCTTTGAATATTTAAGCATAATTAAGCCTTCTGCTTCTCTATTTTTTTTTTTTTTTTTTTTTTTTGGATGTTTTCCAGGAATTCTTGAGAGCAATTCTGCACAAACAAAATATTACCTTTAGCCAATTAAAGAAAATGACAAGTTATTTTTGTACATTGTTTATTAATAAGAAAAATGTTAATAATTTATGAAGCAAGCTATTTATCAAGATATCCCCCTGCAACTGGGAATCTCTGCATGTTTTCAATTAATGTTTTTTTTTTGAAAATTAAATTATTGAAAATTTTTATTGTTAAGTTGAATCTTTTCAATGAAAATTTAGAAAATCATTTAATAAATATTTTTACATAAATTTTTGATAATTGATTGATAGAAATTTGAGCAACTTAATAGAACCAATTAAATTTGCTTGCCGCAAGAAATGTAAGCTTAACAAAATTCAAAACTTCTAATGTTTAATGGGAAGTTTGTGTTTGGGATGGGATTTTATTTATCATGACACTTTTATTGAAACACAGTGTGATATTTATCAGAAATGTTAAATGGTCTTTGCTATCAACTCTTGAGATTATTAAAATTTGCAAAAAAGTTTTCTAAGTGTATTTTTTTTTATAATTAAAAATTTGTACAGATTTAGTAAGAAAAGAAAGATTTTGTTTGTAATTGGGTCATATCCATATTTACTTTTTTATACATAATGAAAGTTTACAAATTTTTTAATAATAAAATCTTATTCAAATTGAAAATATTTCAAACTTTTGTATTGAAAATTGCATTGACAAATATAGATAACTATAATTTATATCATATTGTTCATGGCATTTTAAATAATTGTTCTTTTATTTAAAAAAAATTTAATAAAGAAACAATGATTGAGGTTCAATGTACATACTTAAATCTTTCTAAGTATTTATTAGGATTATTTTCAATTTAATTTCATAAGTTTGATGGTTTTTTTCAAACCTTGCTTTATCCTTAATGTTAATCTAGTTATGTTCTAATGAATTTACTATATTTAAACAATTATCAATTTAATGGACTCATTTACATTGAAGTTCTTTTGATAATCTAGTTTAACTGATTTTAAATGCAAAAAAATATTTGTATCATTACAAATAAAACAAATTTGATTATCATGTATTTATAGATCAGATCTAGAATCATTTAAAAATATTTGAAAATTGTTATACTCATTGAAATCTATTATAACTATTGAAATCTCTTAATTTTGTGAACTTCAATGAAGTTCATAAAATTGTATAAAATCATAAGTAAAAACTACTTTTTGTTCAGTAATTATATAAGTTCAAAATTTTTTTCTTTAAATTTAATGATTGTAATATCCATTTGTGTTGAAAAATTCTGTTATTATTGTTATAAATAAACTTAATTTTAATTGTAAATCATACAATTTTTTATTTTTAGTGTGGAAATTTGTTAAAAAAAATTCATACATGACAATGTAAGTTCAAAAGATTGTGGAATGCTTGTTACATTTAAGAGGCTATATTATTTATTTTATATTTTAGGTTTTAGTTGAAGCTTTAAAGCAAAACAAAGCTTTAATTTCTTTAAATGTGGAATCAAATTATTTGTCTGGAAGTATGATTAGAGACTTAATCGATGCACTTTTGACCAACCAAACTATTTTGGAATTCAGGGCTTCAAACCAGGTAATTAAAGTGTATTCAATACTTTGACATATTTGTAACTTATTTAAGAACAATTTTGAGATTATTCTAGAAGATTATAAAATTTAGATTGCTGAAAAATTAGGAATTTTTTTCTATCTATTGATTTTGAAACTGAACGATTAAAATACTTTAATGATATATTTGCAATTCCCTAATGGAACTCATTTTCTTTTAATTATGAAGTCAAAAGGAAAGGTATAAAATAAAAAAAGGCTTTCTACATGTTTCAGAACTATTCTTAAAGTTGTTAAAGTCATAGTTTTATACATTTAATTGTTTTTTATTTTTTTATTCATTTCAAATCTAAGTATTAAAAATTTAATTGTTTTCAATAAAACTTATATTCATAACAACTATTAAAAGGAAAAATTTTATATTAATATTTTGTAGGAATATTCTGAAGGTTTATGATCTCTAATTCATTGTGTATTGATGTTGGTATTTAACTTCAAGAATAAAAAAAATATTTAAAAAGCAATCCTGACTTGACTGTTAGTGGTAATTTGAATCAAAAATAAAGTTTCTGCCATTTGAAACTTGATTAAAAATGAACCAAATGTCTTAAAAGAGTAATGGGAAATTTTCGAAACATTAACTTATTGATTATTTTCAATGAAATTGATTATTTCATTGGAATGAATGACATTTTAGCATTAATTAAATGTATGATAAATTAATGATGGTCTATATATAATTAGCTAGTACATAATTATATATATTTAAAATGTTTGAAAATTTCTTTCGGTTTTTGACTGAATCAATATTTTCCTTTTCATTAAAGATCTAAAAGTTCATCAAGCTTTTTGCTGGAAAGCTACAGAATGAATTATGCAAGTTCCAATGTATTCATTTTTAGACCAATTTATATAATTCAAATCATGCAGTTTTCAAGGTTATCTTGACATTTAAATTCTTTCTTAGTTATTTTATAACTACTTTTTATTATATTCATTTGTATTTATCAGTGTTGGTGATTAAAAATGGAAACTTTGTGCATTAGAAAAAAAAAATAAATAAATAAATAAATAAAAAAAAAAAAAATAAAAAAAAAATAAAAAAAAAAATAAAAAACACTACAATTTTTATTATAATTAGAAGATACATAAAAGTAAATTATATTATGTAAACAAATTTAATTAACATCAGTTTATTAAATTTGATTTCAGAACATCAATTTTATTAAATTTGAAGAATCGTGTTTCAATAAATTTTATTAATTATTTCATGTTGCATTATAACAAGATAGATAAGTACTCTTGTCAAATTAATTTTATAATATAATTTCAAATGTTTGGTTTTATGCCACAATGATTAAATATATAACAAAAATTATCTTTGATCAAATGCATCCTCTTTGCATTAATTTCTCTAAAAAGCTTAATTTGAAAACATTAATATAATTACTTGTTCAATAGCCATCAGTATACTTTTATAACATTTATAATTCAAGTAACAAAAATTTTTTTCAAAATATTATATATTTTTAAGATATTTTTATGTATAAAGATTAGAAAACCCTATTATATGAAGTAAAATTAACTGCTAAAAATCTTATATTTTTTCATCTAAGAATATTTTATTTAAGAAGTTAAATTAAATTAAAATCATTTATTAATTATATGTTTATTGTATTTTAATTGTATACATTTTTTATCTTCATTTCTCAATATCATGTATTATATTTACTCTTCGTTATATTTTTATAATTGTATAATCAATAAAAAAGTGATGTGAAATGTCTTCATGTTTAGAAATTCCCTTTTATTTAGGAAAAAGAAATAACTAAATAGTAATTGTTAAGCAGTTTTATTTTCCACATATTAAGTTATTTTTAGTGTCTGTCTTATAAATATTTAATTGCTGTATTCAATTTTTCAAAGTTAGATTTTAAAGTTCTTTGCTGTGATTTGTTATTTAATCATATTTTTACCGTTAAAGGAATGCGATTTTAACATAACAATTTATTGATAGTTAAATGTTAAAATAAATTAATTAATTTCCTACATTTAAATTTTTTGTTAATTTTTAATATTTATAAAGAAAGGAGCATAGAAATTTTCTAAATGTAATTATTTTTTGATGGTGATCATTATAAAAATTGTATATTTTTAATTTATTAGAGCCCTGTTACTCTTGGCAATAAAATTGAAATGGAAATTACAAAACTCATTGAAGAAAATAAAACCTTACTACGATTAGGATTATGTTTTGATGTACCTGATGCTCGTGTGAGAATTACTGAACACTTACAAAAGAACAATGATCGCAGTAAGTATAAGATTTTTTTTTTTTTTTTTATGAAAAAAATGTGAAATTAATTGTTAGAGTTTAATAAGGATAATCAAAAATTATATATTTTTTCATGAATTTAATATTTAAATGAGGTAAAATATTTTGAATTTTATTTCCTTAGATTAATGAAATATTCTACTGTTTTATAAAAGAAAACTAAAATTTTTAAATAAAAATTAATGAATACTTTAATATTTTTTTTTCAGCTGTAAACAGTTTTGATGTATTATTCACAATTTAATATAATTGAATTTAGCAATGATCCATTAACTTGAAAATTTCAAAATTTAAATAATTGCTATTGAAAACAATTCAAGTATAGATGTGTTTTTAAAAGCTTCCCCCCCCCACTACTTTAATAAAGTTAAATTTCAACGAATTTGTTACTTTTTAAATTATTGATTTTCACTGATTATTGAAAGTTAAATCTAATTTACAATTATATTAAAGTAAAAACAGCGATAAATGAAATTAGTTTCAATTGTCATGCATGAATAAATTTTCTTTCAGATGAATGAGTTTAAAGAGAAAATCGCTCCTTATAGTTTCACTTTTAGAAAATTATTAAAAACTGTCTGCTTGAGAATTTTTACCTGTACAAAAGCCTTTCATTGCAGATGTGCAGATAAAGTAGTGGTTTCAAATTTCTTATGAAATATAAGCGTTTAAAGCTAATGACAAATTTTGTTTGTGCAAATATAAGTGCTATAAAATAAAGAAAATTATTTTGTGTCCACTCTGGCAGACATCCATGCTGAAAACAGAAGTTCAACTGTTTTCACATATTAATTTAACAGTAACTGGGTGAGACCTCTGGCCTGGTTAAATGGAGGTTCTCATTATCAGAAAGTAACAAGCTCAAATTCTGTCATAACTGAAGATCTGTGATGTTCACTAAAGATATCTGAGGTATGTTAAATAAATCATGGTCGCACAATGTCCTTCAAGTGAAATAATGCCTCTAGGAATGGAGAAAGTATGTTTGTGAGATATTACTTTCTACTTCAGATAGTACAATCCTACCACTTAGCTATATTATTATAGGTTTATCAACTTACTTGATATGTTACATTGTAATCTTCAAATATCACAGAGATTCTCACATCTCTGACATATTTGCAGATCACATCTATCTTGAAATTTGAGGGCCTCAAACTGTCTGCCATTGTGCATATGAATGTTTGCAGCATTGTTTCCTAATACCTTATAGTAGCAGAGAGTTTGTGTTGCAGGACCACACATTAACTTGTATGCATGTGAAAATATTTCTTGTTAGATTGTATATAGGTTTTGTTAAAGTGTCCATGAAAAACTTATTTTAAATGCATTTTTACAATATTATATATATATATATATATATATATATATATATATATATATATATAT
>JAPDSC010060385.1:0-21101 GCA_026290005.1 Latrodectus geometricus
TAGATAACTTAGCACTAACTTGATTAGATAACTTAGCACTAACTTGATTAGATAACTTAGCACTAACTTGATTAGATAACTTAGCACTATATAAACATTTCATAATTAAAATTTAGAATGCATATAACTACATATCTGTTTTTAAGTATACATACATCTCTTGCTTGTGAATATATATATACAAACCATCATAGATATAAAATACAAAAATGCAGGGAATAAAGGAAGTTCCTTCACCGACCTTTATTTTCGCAAGAGTTGATCCTAGATATAAATTGTTCCAATTTTAAAAGTATTTCATCTAATACAGAAATATATTATGGGATTTTTATAATTAAAATATATTTTAAGAACAATGAAATTTATTAATCCTAACGCAGTTTATTTAATTCCTACAGTTAGATTTACTAAAATAGTGTGTATTGTTTTAACATTTTACAAAAAAATGGTAGACTAAAATTGACCTACATGTTTTAATTTATTCCTAAGATTGATCTCTTGGTGGAAAATGAATTGTGGGCAAATTTAAAAATATATAAAAAACATAATTTTTGTGGTCAAATTAAATTTATTTGAATTTTAACATTAAATACCAATTTAAAAATGATTTAGAGTAGAAATAGAAATATTACTAAGTGTAATTGTTTTAAACTATTATAAAATAGTCATGTATTTCTTAAAATGAAAAATTAACTTTTATTTAAAAAACTGATTCTTTTGAAATTTTTTGTTTTTAATGCCAGACATTGCTACACCATCTTCATAAGACCAAATATTTCTAAAAATCTAAAAATAGGTATGGGTTTTTCAAATTCTTGGTAAACTAAAACCGAAACACCTGATAATATGATCAGAGGAGGCATGTTCAGCCCTGCACCAATCAAATTCCATAAAGTGCCTATCTCCCTAAAAATATTTAAGAGATCCGATGTGGCCACTCGAAAAGCATGAACTTTTCTCGTGAAATATTGAGCTGAGGGTGCCAAAGACTCCTTTTTTTCCCAAAGTATCAATTGTATTCAGGAACAATTCTCCAAAGTGCTTTAAATTAGATCCTTTTTAAATGAGATCTTTGTGTAAGTCAAGCTAGCATTACCATACAGGTGTCAGACAGACTTGGACAAACTATATGATTTCGTTACCATTCAAACTAACATGGAGGAGACTTATTGAAAGTATATTGAAGCTCATCAAAAAGCTGAACAATAAGACCAAGAATATTCAAGATTGTCACATCCCCCACCGTCATTCAATGAGAAAGATACTAAATAGAGGCATGGCTATCGGGTAAAATCCAAATCTCCTTGAAGACTAATTCCATGGACAATTCAATAAAGTGAAGTTTTTCTTATTGCTACAAGTTCGCACCTAAAAACAGCTGTCAGGATTTCTGATTTTTAGATCAAATGTGCCTCAAGGTGTCTCAGTATTCACTCCACTTCCATAAAATGTCATCTCCCCTGCGACCATCAGAGTACACCTTCATTGCTGGAATCGGAATGCCTTGTATTGTATCAAGTAATTTATCTAGTAAATTAAGGTAAATCTGTCGCCTTGCACATTTTGTATAGAAATGTACTCGTTCAAGGGAAGTCTGTTTACAAGAAAAGGGTTTCAAGGAATAAGGTTCCACATCATCTAAAAAAAAGAACCTCCTTTCTTGCTAAGGAAAAAAAGATTATTTCTGTAATCGATTGATGTAATGCTAAGAGTGTAAATATTGCCAAATGTTAAAAATTACTGCTTTCTATAGAGTACGGAAGAGGACAGAATGAGTGTGGCCATACTCTTTGACATAGAATAAAAAGGTTTTGGATGTATCCTTGAGGTGTAGCAGTCCATGAGAACTCCACATATTAACAAAGGGGATCTATTGTAGCAGCTGTGATGGGTATCGCAAGCTAGGTATGCATACATCGACAACATGTCTGATGATTGATCGGAAAAGTAGACTAAAAGATCATCTGATGGGTAAAGTACTCTTGAATATTGCATACATTTCAAGGTCACGCATAACCCTGTTGGAAGATGGAAGATTAGTACTGAATGTACGGAGAAAACGTGAGCCTTAAAACCTCAGATTAATCAGTTTGCACTTCACATGCAGTGTACCGACAGCAAATTTCTGAATTTAATTTATTTAAACTAACGATTGAATTTGAACTCTTTCGTCATATAAAATAATCATCAATTTAGGAATAGGATTCTCAAAGCATTTTAAATTTTAAACTATATTTTGTATATTTAAAATATCACTAACTTTCAGTCAGCGTTATGACTTAAGTTGATAGAATTTGCTTAGCCTAACATCTGATAAGTGACTCTCAATGTGTATAAAAATAGCAATGAGTAAGCTTATTTTCTAAAACAATGTATATTACATATAATTTCAATAATAAAATTTAACGAGTACAATTGGTTTTAGAAATATATCGTTTAGAAATAATCGTAAGCATAGGATAAAACTAGATATAATTTCAAATATACATTGTAGCATATGAATAACTTAAGAATTACTGCTTAAAACGTGAATATTTTGAGTCCTCTTGAAATTATGAATTATATTATTTTGTATAATGTTTTGTCTTTTTAATGAACCAGTTAAATTTTATTATTGTATAATTTCTGATAGAATTATTTAAATTATGCAAATTATAAATGTAAAAGTTGATAACAGATAATAAATGGAGATTTTGAATGAAACTGGAATTTTTATTGTAATTGAATTCTTGAACAACGATTAATTAAAAATAAACAAATTTATTAATGTTTGTAGTCTAAATTAATGATATTTTGATATATTTTTGCTTGAATTTTTATTTTAATGTAACTTATTTTAAAAAATTGCTATATTTATGAAATATTGTAATTATCAACTCCAAATGAAAAACTAAATTTAATTTTAACAGATTTTTGTTGGAACTGTCCATGATCCCAGAATATGCCATCCGAATTGAATGCATGGTATTCCATGCTTCATTTGCTGAAAATCTTGATAATATTGGAAATAAATTACTTAACCTCAAAAACGTTTGTGAGGTAAGACTATTTGTATGAAACTATGATTTCTTTGTATAGTTTATTTTGATAAAAAGCATTTTATGAAAATATGTTATAATGTACAAAATGCAGTTTTCATAATCTTTTAACAATACTTTAATAAAAGAAAAATATTTTAAATGTTCCTGTCTGATGATTTATGTAGAATATAAAATTTTTGATAAAATTTAATTAAAAGATGTATTATTATAATTTATTCTTATTACTCCTTCTTTGCAATATATTTATTTAACCGATGTTTATATATATATATATATATATATATATATATATATAAAGCAATAATTTAAAATCAACATACAATGTACTCATACACTGTGTTATAATATAAATAGTACTTTTGTAAATATTGAATTCTATAAATTTTTAACTCTTCTTTGTAACATTTATTTAGGATTTAAAAGGGAAGAAAATTCAAAACATCATCAGTGTTATTTTGTCCCTAGGAAACTACATGAATGGAGGTAACACATATGATTATTAAAGAAAACAATAAAACAAATTCATTTAAATAAACTCAAATTTTTGAATTTGGTTTCTAAATGTATGATAAATTATATCCTTTCATCTGAATTTTATTTGTGAATATGATCAATTTAAAGTAAGAAAACTAATTTCTCTTATAGTAAACTTCATGCAGAAATGTCAAGTATTTAGGATTTTTTTTTATAATAGTATATTTGTGATAAGTTGAGCTTTTCAAGGGATGCTTAAGCATTTATTAGTTTGGGGAAAAAGTAATCCATTATTTTTTCGGTTGACGTCTGTAGTGATCGCTATCCCGTGAGGTATCTATCAAACAATTTCAAATTTATGCTCATTGAAAAGGTGACATTTGACACTAAAATATTCTCTTGCGGTTTTTTGTTTGATTAATTCAGTTATGAGTACAAGGTTTTAAAAATAGAAGACAACAAACTGAAAATTCGATACGTTTAAGTTTTTCTTTTATAATGGCGAAAATGCTTACCAGGTGGCTAAAATTGTGAAAGGTGCTTATCGTCTTATATAAAACTGTAATAACCAGTTACGTACAATTTAGGTTTCGTCGATTCCCTTTGGGTATTCTTGATGCTAAAGGTGCTCCTCGCATGGATACAACATCGTCGAGAATGTCTATAAAATATCAAAAATTATCAAACTTGACCACATGTCATCAGTCGTAGCTTCACACAAGACCTAAAAATCTACATGAAAATTGTTTTAAACCTTTTTACAAAGCAAATCTGAAAGAAGTTACAAAAAGTTCATGTAAAAATAATGGATTTCTTTTTCCCCAACCTAATATTTTGTTGATATATGAATATCAATTTTTTTCCTTAATTGTTCTTGATAAAAGTAAATTACATGGATTCATGCCTTCAATTTATATAAATACTTAATTTTAAGGAATAAAATTGATTCCAAGGTAATGACAAAATTACATTCAATTTTTCACTAAAACTTAGTGTCAAAAGAGAGAAAATAAATATGATAAATAGTGGAAAATAAGAAAATTAAAACTTTTATTGTAAAAAAATAAAGCCTTGTTCTTTGATAGTGGAATAATACAAACATTTATATTCAATGAATTTTATTTTTTTTTCTAAATACAATTTTACACTATTAAAAATATCCATAATATTTTTAATATGTTTTTCTGATTAAAATTTTGAAACGTATAAATTTAATAATAAATTTAGCATTTCCTGTAGAAAAGTAAAGTAGAAAAAAAAATAATTCTAATTTATTTTCAGATTACATACCATACATACAATAGAAAAATAGTAATTCTAATTTATTTTCAGTAAAATAGAAAAAAGTAATTCAGATTTATTTTCAAAATACAATGATAAAAAATGTATTTAAAAAAAATTATTTTATTTACATACATTTTATTTACATGTTTATCTGTCGTGATTATCTTAAACTATTACGGAAATTTAATAAAAAGTATTTTTCTCAAATAGTTTTAAATTTGTTGAAGAAAGATTTGATTCTACATTTGTTGAAGAAAGAGTTTAGAAAAAACTCTTTCTTCAACAAATGTAGCTTAAACAACCAAAGTAAATTTAAGATGGATTTTAAATAAAGAAAAACGTCAGATATTGGTTAATATTGATGATCTCATAATGTTTGGAGAAATAATTTTCTTAAAATGTTTTGGAACCCCCCCCCCAAAAAAAAAAAAAATAAATAAATAAAATTAAGCACCAAATCTGGCACTTCCTACGGACTTTTTAGGGTTCCTGTTTCTTGTTTTGGTGTTGCCAATTTAGATTTTTCAGCTTTTAGGGTTTTGCTGTTGTCAAATTTAGTATTTTCTTGTATTTTGTACCATTTTTTTTAGTTCTTTTTAAAGTTTTTGTGTTATTAATTATTTGTATTTAGCGAGAATCCATCTTGGCGAGTAAAAAAGGCGCCAAAAACAAATATTTTGCTTGGAGAGAAAAGTCGCCAAATTTCCGATTTGGGGGGGGGGTAGAATGTAGTTCCAATGATTTTTTAAGTAATGTTTAAAAATACTTGAGATGAAAAATCTCATTCTTTGTGGAATATCTAATTCAGCCATAGTCACTGTAGAACTGTAGTAGATTTTATATTGGCTATACATTAGCTATATGATATTACATTGGCTACGACATTAACTGTCTGAGATTGGTAAGGTGTCAATATCACTTCTGTGTGAGTGTATGAGATAGTGGCTGCTTGGGAAAATATTGGTTTCCTTGCTTGCAATGCGTTAATACTGACCATTATCGATGAAGCGTGCACTTAAAAAGCTAAGGAGTGCTCTTTAAAAAAAAATGCTACACAACAGGTTTCAGAACATATTCTATCAATTACTTGATACATCTATAAGATAAAAACCCAATTTCGTAATAACCCGTGGCACTAATTTTGTTTTTTGGGTGACAATATTTTTTGAATATTGTCACTGCAAACCATTTTAAATTATGTTTCTTTAAACTTTAAATCTGAATAAAAAAAAATCATTGCAAATAACAAAAATTACATTAATCTTCAGAAACTGCTTAAATATCTTTACTGGAACAATACAACATGAAATAATATGCTTACGTTTCTGAGCTGTTAAATCATTTACAAATTATTCGTAATAACTAAATTCAAACTTAGATTTTGTTTATTCAAAGGGAACATTTTATAACCATAGTTAAAAGTATTAAATTCTAACAGTAATTGGTAGAAGTCCCAAAATTGCTTGTAAAACTCTAATTTTATATACAATGGGTGATCAATTAATGAACATAATCTGTTACAAGACTAGGTTCGCTATCCGAATTGTTCGTTAATCAATCATCGATTTACAATGGACTTTTTTGTGAAATCTATTAATTCGTTTTGCAGATCCAAAAAATTTCAATCAAATTTATTTATAAGGTATTAAATAACATATTCAAAGAACGAGGGGAAAAAAGCGCCTACTCGAATACCGGTTTATCCAAAGACACGTCGTGTTCACTAATGACTACTGGGGCGGGTAAAATATGTCATAATCGCAATGTCCTTCATGATCCCATTCCAAATTATTACTTCTAGTGGTGTTAGGAGCCAGGTCTTGGGACTTATCTGACTTTCTATCACTGAATTGGCAGACCCAGATGGTACTGCCATCTATGACCAAGGTCTTACTTCTATCCTTGTTTGGGGTGCTGTGTTCAAAAACGAAAGACTCTCTTTTTGACTTCAATCGCCCAGTCTCTGATGAGCGGGCTTGGCTTCGCCAAGTGTCATAAATAACAACAACGACAACAATGTAGTTCTATGCTATCATTTCAAATTAAGATATTATTGTTGAGTTTCATAAACTTTACATGAATTGGATACTTTTTAATTCTGGATTATTAAGTTTTCTATTTGAATAAGTAATTAATTATTATATTTGATCAAGGGCAAAATTATGAATTTTAAGATTTTAGATACAAGATTTAATAATGAATCAGTCTTCATACTATGTCGCAAACTGGTGTTTAGGTAAGATGAGGCATTTGGTTTTTCATCTTACTTCATTGCATTTTACTTCAAAAGCTGTTAAAAATGTAGTTTTCTTTAACCAGAAATATCGAAAATATACTTAAAAATAAGATTGTTATATATTTGAAAATAATTAATATAAATAGAATAGATTTGATACCACATAATGCACAACCTAATGACCACAGGCTATTGTAAAACATTTTAACATTCCCAGCATAAATTGCCTTCCGGAAGGGCTTTTAATAGGTAGAGGGCTATAATCACAAGTTGGAAAGGAGGAAACCCTGAAAATTTCCAAGCACATATCTCAACAACATACATACAGAAGGTAAAAGTGAAACAGTCAACTACCGTTATTTAATAGTGGCTGGAATTGAATCCAAGATCTAGCTACGAAGAACCCAAATGTTTAGTTTTGGGTAATCAAATCAATGTACGTATATTAAAAAAAATGCAATACCACGTTGTAAACTGTCCAAAGGCTATTGCAAAGCATTTTAACAGTCACTGCAAGAAAGGAAATACATGCCATCAATAAAAATAAAGATATTATGACATTTCATTTAAAACTAAGAATTCAGTTTGCTTAGAACATAGTGGCTAAACTTCAATTTTTGAGCTACCATGCCGCGCTTTTAAACCTGAGTGAGCTACTAACCAAAACAACTTAAAAAAAAAAAAAAAGTTTAATCTTAAATTTTTTACTGCCTGCATATTTATATTGGTAATACTTTATTAAAAATAAAAATGCTTTCAAGATTATATGTAAGATCAATTTGAAAATGCATATCAGCAAAGATAGCAATGTAATTAGAATTTTGTCTCACCTTATGATTGCTCTCCGCAGATTTAACAAAAACTTCACAAAATTTGTAAAATAAGTTTGTTTCACACAGATTTCCTTGCTGAGATGGTTGTGAATGGTTCGTGCTCTTGCCTTCGATTCAACAGTTGGTGGTTCGGAATTCCACCTTGAGTTTGATATTTGAAGTGGTTCGGAATCCACTTTAAACCTTAGGTTCAGGTCTAATTTGCCCTCGTAAGCAAAAAAAATTATCGTTCATCGACAAATCAACCAACACATTTCCGTAGATAACTTTTATGCTTCAACAGTAACTTTTAATTCCTATTTAATGAATAAAGTATATATAATTAGAAAATATTTTTGAAGATTGTGTATACTTTAATTAGAAGAAATGCAAATAAAATTGAGAACTGCATTTTCTTGTTTTTAAAAAATTAATTTCTCATAAATATTGAAACTATTAAATCTTATTTTCTTAGTAGATTTATTATACTGGAGGTTAGATAAGAAATTAATCCCACCCAATTGTTTATTATTCATTAGTTTATTTATTAGAAATAAGCTTATAAAAAATCTAATTTTCCATTAATATATTTATTATGTTTTAAATTCAATTTACTCTTTTTACTCTGTATGATTCTCATTATAAATATATTTAACATAACTGTTATATGCAGTTATTCAGAAGTGAAAAATACTGTAAAACATAGTAAACAACAAAAATATTTACATATTAGTTTGATTTCCATTTTATACTTGTGTGCGTGTATGAGAACTGTATCGGCATAGATCTGTTTTATAATCTAATAAAAATTTTATTTATTTCCTCACGTTAAACACAGTTTAAAAATTAGCATGAAATATATTTTGGTAAAAATTTTAAAACAAACTTAATATATTTCTTTCCATAGAAAATAATTTTTGCTGAAACTATGGTTTTAATTACTAATTAAATTTATTTTTAATAAATTTTAGGTAATTGTAGTAGAGGTCAAGCAGATGGATTTGGAATCGAAATTCTTCCAAAACTAAAAGATGTTAAAAGCAAGGTAATATTTTTTTATTAATATCTATATATCCATGTATGTGTGTTTTATCTTTTTTATATAAAAAAGATAAATGTGTTTTAATCTTTTGTAGGATAACTCTCTTACATTGCTACACTATGTTGTAAGACTATACTTCGATGTATTTGAAAAAGTAAGTTTTTTTCACATATTCGTAACATTATATAATTATAATTTATATTCATAAGCACTTATATTTGTTATTGACACTGATAATTCGAGCCACAAATAATAAGTAGATTTAATTTAAATAGTAAAATGTTGAGGGTTCGTTTGAATACTTTCAAATTTACATGGCATATTTAATATTAAATTATTAAACGTTAGAAATTTTTATAATTAAATTATTAGGAAAAATTAATCTTAATTACTAAAAATAAATTTATTCGACAAGTATATTTTTTATTTTCTTAATAGAAGAAAATAAAAAATATATTTTATTAAACTCTATATTTAACAAAATATATTTAAGAATTTTATTAAATATATTTTTATAAATTATAATTTTCCTTGAGGTTTTTAAACTTTGTTGTGAAACATACATCCAGATAAGGATTTAAAATAAGAAAGCAATGAATGCCTTTGCGTCTAGTTTGATCTTTAATAAAACAAAAATCATTCTCCTATAATTACAATATCATTAAAAACACGCTACTAAAATGTATTGGTCAAAAAAAAATTGAAAATATTCTATTAGGAACATATTTTTTAAAATAATAAAACGAGAATATATCGATATATTTCTATGAAAATCCAAGCTTTCTATAAAAATTATGATTTGTGTATAAGTCATATAGGCACAATCCAGCTTGTGAATTATATATTATTTAATGTTTTTATAACTCTAAATGTTAGATATGGTGATTATGTTAAAATTTTCATCAGTAATATATGTTAATATTTTAGATACAAATTTATTTTCAAGTTGGTAAAGATATTAACTACCGTAACCAGTTAAAATGTCTTAATTTAACGTAAAATCAATGATGAAAATATAAATTTTTACGTGAAACATTTAAGAGTTGTAATCATTCTAATATTTTTATTGGTAGTTTTTAAAGCATTTTCCGAAATGCATTTATTTATATTTTAAAATCTGGAAATTAATATAGCTTAGTATATCAAAAATCCTCAAATATGTCATAGCTTCTTATACATTAAATATTGGCGTATAAATATACCAAAAATATGAAGTATTTTATGCATCATAGATGTGATTTTGTCCCACTCTAGTTTTAATCTATAACTTTTAACTTTGAATCAATAGAATTTTGGGAATTAGTCTTCAAGCAATTACATTTAAGACAATGTTAATTCTACACAAAATTATGTTTATACAAATGCATGAAACAAATATTATGTATAATTCTTAAAAATATATTTATATTTAAAGTAGTTATTTTCATTTCGTATATACAATACGTGTCAAAAAAATTGATGTCATTCTCTATTTTTAAATTTGATTTTTTTTCAATAGATATTAAACTACTTTTATTATGAAAATAAAACCAAAATATGCTTGAATCAGTATTTTATGGAAAGGATCTTTTTATTCTAGTCGCTTGCAAATTGGTGAAATTATTCTAAGTATTACTGTTTATTAGAAATTTAATACAATTTTGTGATAATTTTTTATGTAAAAGCCATCAAAATAAAATTAAAAGATCAAAAAAATTTGCATTGCAAATGATACTAGTACAAAATATAAAATAATACTAGTAATAAAGTAGTACAAAAATAAAAATTGCTTGTATTAATTTTCTGTTTTGAAGCCATAGAAGATAAATCGAATAAATTTCAGCACTTTAATCAGTTATAAATAACTTTTTTTTAATTTATGTTGTAGATTACTCCTTTATTTCCACAAGTTTCAAACAAGTCTCTGAATCTCTTCTGTCATATTTTTAAGAAATGTTGCAATATAATTCAGTGTTGTATTATGTATAACATTTTCTGTTTCCATCTTTTTATCGGAATGATACACAAATAATTTCCCATTTTGATATTTTTAAATGAACTGAGTATATTTTTATAAACTTATTAAAAAAAATCAGTTCTTGTATATGTTTGTTTAAAATAATGTTATTAAAATTAAAATTTCTCTTGAATCAAAAAATTATATTGATGCATATTAAAATTATATAAAGTAATTTCCAATACTTGTGGCAATTTAGTATCTTCATTTATTCCTTTTTATTATTGAAAAATGTTAACTATAAAGGGAAAAACTTCAGTTAAACGATATAAACTTTAAAAATTGAAAAATTCATATTTGGCATTTAATAATTACTTTTTTAAATGATGATTTAAAAAGTAACTAATAGGGTCATTTCACATAAATCAAAATGTAATGTTAATTCTTTTTAATTTCCTAAACTTGAGTTTAAATTTTCATGTTTGTTGACCAACATTAATTGTATTACATGTTTGTTGACCAATATTATTATATGAGTGTATTTAATTGTTTCGTATTCAGTGAAAGAAAAGCTTTGACTTTTGACTTTTTTAAGCTGGTAATGTTTCAAATGCTACTGTATGTGTATTTTGCTTTGAAATGGAACATACATTTTATAAATGATGAAAATATATTGTCCAATTTAAAGATTTAGTTCTTCTTGTTAGGATAAAGAAGTGGAGGATTGTCATTTGCCTGTGCCGGAGCCTTCCGATGTAGAAACAGCAAGAACCATAAATTTCGATGATGTAAAAAAAGAGCTTGACAAGCTTTACGTTCAAACTTCAGGTAAAAATCAATCCAATGATTAGAGATATTCACTATATTATTAAAAGTACAATATCTAAGAATATCTATATTCATTGAGTTGTTTTAAAAGTATCACACCCAGGAACATTGAAAATAGCCCAACAGAAAGTGATCATGGGATTGAAATGAAATTTGATACACATAATGATACAGATATGAAATTCATTAGATCTCAATATCAAGACAATTAAGCAAATACAGTGTGTACAATAAGACAAATATAGTGCAACCTCAATAGCACACCGGACCACTTGCTGCTGCAATACAGGCCGTCACACGATCCTGCATCGACTTGATGTTGCCCTGTCATAGATTTACCCATAATTGAACAGCCCCATCTAAATCGGGTACAGAGTGACAAAATGACGATACTGTCATTTCAGCTGGTTGCGAATATGTTCCATCAAGGGTAAGTACTGGGAGTGGGACGGCCATGAAAGAGTTTGAACTTGTCGTAAGAAGTCTTGAGCAATTCGAGTTGTATGCGAGCGAGGATTGTCTTGATGGTAAATTGCCCCTGAAAGATCATTTAAGAAATGTCACTCGTGAAATCGAAGAACGTCATCATTATAACACTGGCCCGTTAAGGCTCCATAACTAGATTGGACCAACTATCATAGGCTATGCCCAACCCCTTGACTATTACGCCTGCTGTGAGCAATAGGTCTCGTGACAGTGTGGGTGGAAGTGTGCCGTTTACCAGGGGGTGGCTTCTCACCCGTATGTGGTTATCTCAGCTCAAAATGAATTGGGATTCATTGCTAAACATAACGCTTTACTAATCTAGGGTATTCCACGTAACAGGCTTTGCACCGCTATAGATGTAGTCGCCGATGTTGCGGTATTCAACGCAATACATGAATCTGGCTCTTGAATCACAGATTCGCTTTCGCAAGGGTTTGGAAATGGTTTGTTGAACAACTGGTATCCCTACATCGGCGTATATCTTGTAATAAGGCAGTAAGGGATTCTCAAACGTCTACCGCATGATCATTCGCTCTTCTCGCTCTCATCGTCGTCCTGGTAGCTCCAGATTCGATATGCCGCACGTGAGTACCATCTCATGTCTACTGTTCTGACGGCACAGTCCAGATGATCAACCTCGCAAGCAATATGGAGCATCGACCAGCCTGCGGTTTCCAAACCGATAATGAGACCCTTCTCAAAGTTGCTTAACTGTGCAAAATGTCTTCTCACACATCTTCCTGATATTCTTTGCTTATTAAAGTTTCCTTAGGGTCAATATGTGATCGTCACATTTTTGACTCTTTCATTCTGAGCCTACTTCCGGATTGAAACGCCACTGCCTGTGTGTGTGGTTATGCACTTTGGCACCAAATTTGGATCATTTACATATTAGATCACATTGTATATATTTGTGATGTTTCCCCTTGTACCTTTTCTCCTTCTTGCTGCGCTATTTCAATGTTTTTATGTTTATTTTATAATACTTTTAAAACAAATAACGTTATTTTATGAATATTTTTAAGTTAAACTTAAATAAAGTTTCTAACCCATTTTTATTTATTTTAACTAATAGGAATTGATTTTCCCATGTAATTGCTTTGTTGAAAATATACTGTTAATTTTGTCTCGAATAATAAAGTATTTAGTAAGCAAGCGAAAGAACATTTTTTCTGAATTTCAAAATAATTTTGAATATTTTTTACTAAAACTTCCTATTTTCAATATGAATGTATACATATTAGTTGTGCATTTGGA
The DNA here is from genome assembly GCA_026290005.1 of Latrodectus geometricus. Lineage (NCBI taxonomy): Eukaryota > Metazoa > Arthropoda > Arachnida > Araneae > Theridiidae > Latrodectus > Latrodectus geometricus. The sequence continues at coordinate 13,397 of JAPDSC010060385.1, forward strand.
TGGAATGATAATTAACTGATTTAGAGATCATATAATAAGTGGCAACTTTACAGCATACAATTATTAATAAAATTTTCAGATATTCAATACCTTTATTGATAATACATCTTATTCCTATATTTTGGGGTAGATTAGAAATATGAGCATCAAACCCCCGTAAGTAAGCTTACACAAATCAAACACAACCAACCACTTCTATTAACACTCAATAGAGTAACAGAATTATATAAATGCGCGTCGACTGGATGCGAAACAAATACGAATAAATTGTAAGAGTTGCAATACAGATCAAAATTCAGATTTTTCGAATTTCTAAAACTTACATCCATGAATTGAGTGAAATATTTACTTTTAGTATAGGAGTAAATATCACAATATTTAATTGAAGCAGAAACAAAATTAAAATAACTCATGAATGATTTTATTCCCAATTCAATATTTTGTTCAAAAATGAGTAGGATCGAACCCAAAAACTTTTGCTCTGAATATCAGTTTTTTAACTATTGACTGCTGTTAGCTTTTAGAGACAAGCTAAATTGAAATAGCTTCAACCCCAGAAAAACATAGGGAAAAAAATACGAATAAGTTTGTCAAAATGTGTGTATAAAATGGTGCATTTTTAATTATTTCACACTTTATATATTTTTGACACTCTCCAATTAAAATAAAATGCAAATGAAGTTATATGTAGCAAATTAAAATAAATTTTAATGAAATTTATGCAAATGTACGTTCACAGACACTCGGTGACATTAAAGTTTGACATCTTACATAATTTATTTTCTTTACAACATGAAAATTTTCTTTTAGAAATAAAGATAGTATCTTCATAAATATGCCCCTTTTTTATTCTTGCAAGAAGTGGGACATAAAATTTGGCTTTTTCTTAAAAATGCATTAGAATAGATAATTTAGGTTAAAATCTTCATTTAGTTGAAAACTACCTTCACGAATTTAAAACGAAACAATAAATTTCTCAATTGTTTAATGAAAAGTAGAATGAATATCTTATTATTAAAAGTTTTTTTTCTTTGTACAAAAATTATTTCTGAATGCTATATAATTTTCAGATTATTTTTATCACTTATCAGTGAGGAAAATTGAAAGTGGTATTAACAAGTTAAATTATTTATATACCTCAGTTACTTAAAACAATTAAATCTATAAACTTTTAATTCTTGATAAAAAAAATTTTTTTTAATTTATTAAACAATACCCTAATTTTTAATTTATTATATTTTCTAGACTGTTTATTGACTCCCCAGAAATATTAGTGAGCATATTTTATTACCGAAAACAAATATAAAAAAACTTTGTATTTTTACCAGTGTTATATCACTATAACAATCGCCTTCGTATTTTCAAATGAATTTCATAGTCTATTAATTAAAAATTATATTGTAAAATTTCAAAATTGATTAAAATTTTATGTAATGTCACCATCGATGCGATTAAAAAATAAAGTACATCGATAGTCAAACTCCCGAAAAATATTTCAATCTGCAATTTTCGGAATTAAATTTAAATGTACACAAAATATTTTTGACAACTGAGCTTTTGAATTTCATAATTAAAATTAATTAAATTGTTAAAAGACAAGAATTATTGTAAAATTAAGTTTATGAAAATTACATTCCTAAATATTTATCATGAAACTGATGTCAATAAATCCTTAGACAAATAGTAAGTGATGATATGAAGGAAACAGTTTGATGTAATGTGCTTAGTTAATTAGTACTTTAAAATGTGTAATTACACAAATGTTTACATGCAATATTATGAATATCGAACTATTAAATGCAAACATGTTCTTAAATTTTATAGCATGCGAACGTAAAGTAACCCAAATTCTCAAGTCTTCTGATCAAGATCATCAACAACCCCTCCAAAACGTTATGAAGTCTTTCTTAGAAAAAGGTATTTTCCTTCTTTTTATTTGTACAATTTCATTTAACGTGATTTTAACTACTTAAATTGATTTTGCAATACTATATACTTTCATGGTAAAGTTAAAGTTATTACTTAAGTTTAAGTAAAAACAGAACATTAATTTTAAATATTATGTCATTAACATAAATTACATAATTTTTTTATTAATTTTCTATTGAATATTTTTATATTTATGTAACTAATGTTTTATATAAAAATGATGAGTTATATATTATTTATCATACAATTTTATTAAAAATATTATAATATTAAATATATAATGTATATGAATAAAAATTAGTAAAAGATGCAGGCCTATTTTCTGCGAGAAAGATTATATTCATAATATTAAGAATAATGTATAATAAATGATACCAAACAACTTTTAAATCAAATTCCAGATAAGTCAGAATGCAAAAATATTAAATTTTTCAGTTTTTAAAACTTTTTTATGTGATTAACACCATTATTATGACACTATTATCTCTAAAGGAGCAAAAATAATTGTGCCTGTATGTCATAAAAAGAAAAAGAATGTGGTATGTAGTGTGTGTGGGGAAAAAAAAAGCAAAGACATAACCCTGATGTCCTATGTCTTTTTGGCAGATTTCTTTTAGTCTTAATTCTTCGTTGATTCTACAGCCTGTCGCTATCCATGACTGTCTCTCCAAATTTTCCAAACCTAACCCTATCCATGCAATCGCCCTCCATTGAATCACTCCTATCGTTCTTAAATCTCTTTCCAGCCCGCCCAGACATCTGGTTGGGGATCTTCAGTTTTCCCTCTATTTTAGAAAAGATGACTCATTTTGTAGTAAAGGTATCTTCAAATCCAAGTTTGTCCCAGTTTTATCGTGAGATGCCTTGCAACCTTTAAACGTCAGGAATGAGGTGGTCCGGAATATTCTTCTTAAGATTTCTATGTTTCTGAATTTTTCCAAGGCGGAAGGGTTGGCCCTGCACTCAGCTCCCAACTTGGAAGACTAGTCCCTTGAAATAATCCCAGGATTTGAGTGCCCGGCTATACCCCCAGACTTCAGGTACCTGGGGATCGCCACAGCCCGTACTCACTAAAAACGAGCGTACTCTTGGGAATCTGCATTACAAACGTTTTAAATCTAGCAAAACATGTAGGTTTATGTGCCCCCAAATCGAAAATTTCATAGAATGAATGAGGAATGAGTAATATATACTCAAAACTTTTTCAGGATATTGCACCCACACAGCTGTTTTACTAATAAATATGTACGACGAATATGTAAGTTTTATTTTTGCTAGTTTATAGTTGAGAAAAGTTAAGAGTGATATAGTTGACCAAATTGATCTGTTATTTTTATTGATGACAGCTGGAGCACAAACTAAATCATGGTCAACGTCTTCCAATTGAAATGTCGAGCTGGTAGTCAAATCATTTCAATTGGAAGACGTTTCAATTGTTAGAGCTCTAGCCTTCGATTCAACAGTTCATGGGTTTAAATCCCACCTTGGTTTTGGATATTAGTAGTGATTTGGAGTCCATTTAAAACCATAGGTCCTGGTCTAATTAGCCCTCGTATATAAAAAAATGACCGTTGAGAGACAAACAAATCAATCCTTCAATTGAAATAATATATTGTATTGATTGCAAGGTAGTGTTTGGGAGTCGTCTCCGTGGCTATAACGTCTAAATTTTAGGTTACATTTTGCTTATAATTTTGAAGATATAACTACCTAAGAGTTCATGGAGATAAGATTAACATTGGCAAATCCACTGGCTTTCTATGCAAGTAAACACCAAATTATCTCTTATAGTGAAAAAAAGACGAAATCCTATTATATTAAGCAATTGTTTTTTTTAATCTAATTTATTTGAAAGTTTATTTAAAAAATGTAATGTTTACAAATTTTTCTTATTATTTTTCTAAGCATTTTTTACTTTTTAAAACTAACACAATGACTAAACTTTTTATTTAAAATTATATTGATCTGTTTTAACGATTTTTCCCAAATCATAAATTTTTGAATATCATTTTAGTTTTAAGGATTAATAATGAAATACAAAAATATTTCTTATAACATGAAAACAATTTAGATTTTTGAAATACGTATCAAATTATTTTTTCTATTGCAGCATTTGCCGAAACCAGAGTACAAATTGAAAATCTTGATCGTTTTAAAGTGTTGTAAGTACTTAAAAATTCAGTATTTTTAAATAGTTTCCTCACGAAAATATTGTTGATCATTATTTTCAAATTCTAATTACATTTTCAGGGTTTATAGTGAAGTTAAAAAAGCTGTGACAATAAAAATAACATTAATTTATAAATGCAAAATATTTCATACTGAAATACTCCTGAAACACTTAATCAAAATTTATGAAATTTAAAATTTAAAATTATCAGTAATTTTGCTTACAACTGAATTTAGTAAAATTTATAAAATAAGAATTTTTGTAATGGCTATGTTAACCTATAACTAATCTGTAACACATCGATTTGAGTCTTAAAGACTTTTGTTTTATTTGATTGAAATAATATAACATTAGATGTAAGTTTAATCAATAAATATTTGTAATCAAGCATGTTTTCACTGCATAACTAAATTACAATATTGAATTTTACTTTTATCTGTATTTAAAGAATTAAGAGTATACCTAAAATAAAAATATTTATTCCAACATGATATTGAATTGAGATTATTGTAAATTTCGATTATGTTAATTAATATGACGTGATGTAAGGCTTTTATGTTATAAATAAGTTATCTATGTCAATTTTTACATATTTGGTACAACTGATTTTTATTTAATAAATGCCAATTCAGTCTCCGACAATAATTTACATTTTCATTAAATTTGTATAACTAAATATTTAATTTAAACATCATTTCGTTAAAAATATTTTATACTAATGTAATAACAGTGGATATTATGTATATAAATATATCCTACAAAACCTTTACTTTAAATTTATAAATTTAGTAATTTATGTACTAATAAAAGGAAAAACAAGTATACAGCAATAATGCCTACTGATACAAGTACATTGAATACTAATCTTTAGATAAATTGTGCAAGACTAAACAACGCGTGTTTCTTGAATTTTTACCCATTGTTTAATAATAGTATTTACTTTATTTTTGTCTTATAAATTTTGTCTTCATGTAAGGCTACATAACGGGAAATGAATTTTTGCACAAATCTACTGTTTTTTCATGTTTGAAAAATTAAATGCAATGTAAAAATTAAGTTCTGAAGATTTTGAATAAATGAACATACAAAAAGCTAAATATGTGTACAAAATAGAACTCCACAAATTAAATCCCATTTGAGTTTCATTACTGAAATATTTAATTTCAGTCTTTGCATGATCGTCGAAACTTCCTTTTTAAACTCTAATTTTCAACCTTTTTCTGAAATTTCCTTTTTTAAATATTGTAGACTAGCTTAATTTTACAATTTTCCATAATTTTCTTTCAGGTTTAAACATACACAGAAATTTTTCAAATTTCAACCAAAATCAAACAACGAGAGTGAGTGGCCAAAAGATTTCTTTTCTATATGGTTTTCTTTTTGTTCCGATTTTAAAAACATCTGGAAGAAAGAACAAGCTATAAAAATTCTTGAACAGAAAAAGTAAGAATAGTCTTAAAGCACATTTATTCTAAATCATTCAAATGCTAGTATTCTTTTAATTTCATGATTAGTGGTTAAATTCATAAACAAGAGTTATTAACTTTTAATACCAGTAAAAATAAAAGTACCATCACTGTTTCATAAGCAGTTTCTTCTTAGTTCTAATTTATCAATCAGTTTTGCAAATTTAAATGGTTTAGAGAATGAAAAAATGTTTATATTAAATGAAGAGTAAGCGATTCTTATTTAATACCAGATCATAAAGAAAAAGTAACTCTCCCATTTATTTAGACTTCAAATTTGATGGAAAATTATTTACTTATTTAATTTGTATTGAAAGTAACTATCATATTAATGCTTTCAACACTAAATTTGACACTTTATGAGCGGTTATATTTTAAAGTATCAAAATTATTATGTTATTTTAGAACTGTTCTTTTAATTATTGGCTAGTAATCGAAAGTATAAGTTGAGGTGTAAAGTTTAATTTTTTTATTGTAATTAAATTCTTAATTGAGTTTTTTATGTTCTTTTAAAAAATATTTTTTATTTTAATTTACTTTATTTTTTATATTTTATTTATTTTATAAATTTATTTACGTTATAATTGAAATTTATTGCAATTTTTATTCAAAATGTATAAAAAAAATGTTTATATTTTTATACAGATTAAAACGAATAAAAGAACTACAAGAAGGCAAAAAGAGGAAAATAGACTTAGTGAAAGTAAAACCAACAAGTTTGGTACGTATTATTTCACTTGACATCTTGAAATTAGAACAAAATTATGCATCTTTCGAATAATACGCCAAAAAAGTTAATAGATGGTCATATAATATATTTAAATTATAGATTTATTTATATTAATATTCAAACTATATGCTAGAACTGGTTATATGACAAATTTATTTCAAATAATGCAAATTTAATTCATATTCTAAACAAAATATTTTATGTTTAAACTTTCCAAGCGTTTATCAAAATGACAAGATAAAAATTATTGTTGATCTTGTATTGATTCATTATTAAAGAAGAATTTTCACATTTTTTCCAATTTTTATAAAACATTTTTACAAACAAATACAATTGTAGGTTATGAAATTCTTAAGAACAGAAGAAATTTTTCGAAACTTTATATTGATTAATTTTGATTTACTATAATTTTATACTTCTACGCTTATGTGTATAGTAAAAAAATATACTTTTTTTACAATGAAGTTAAATCATTTTTCAGTTATAAATTTTTCAAAATGGAAATAAATATCTAATTTTAGTAATGAGTTTAGAAATAATTACAAATAACTGTTCTCTCAAGTTCTTAAATATGTCATCAATTAGAAAGATCATTATAGTTCAAATGACTGATAAGATTTAAACATTTGTTTATTGAAATTAAGACATTAAGTTGTTTTTGTCGATTTCAAAACTTTAAATAGTAAAACAAAATAATGCAAATTAGAAAGTAATCAATTAAATATCCAGATAAAGAAAAGTTGCTGGAAGAAATTGGAACTGCAATTGTTAAAAGTAAAAAGAAACTGACCTTAGTATCAAAAGTATGACAGTTGCGCTAATTCTGCAAAGTAAACAATTGTGTCCTTGAAGATTCAGGAAGTTGATCATTCAAACATTGAAGAGAAACTAAGTTTTTGACGCACTGTAACGAACGTTTACTATTATGTATTTAATTAAAACTCATTTTTAACAATCTAACATTTATAATAGTTTTAAATCAAGATACAATATGATACTTTCAAATTTTGAGAATAAGTTTCATTTAATATAGAAACAACTTCCATTGTCATGTTGGATTCAGTAGCAGTAGAGAAATTTGATTTTTCAGTACGTGACAGCTGCAAATTAGAACTTCCGTTATGAGTGAAATAGGAAATTATATTTATTTTTAAAATGCCCCATGCTGTTGCTACAATTTAGATACTTTTATAATATCATGAATTGTAATTTATGACGTAGGTAAATCTTAAAATTATTCATTAACAGGAAAATAAAGTAAGACTCGTATTGAATGCGTATCACTAAGTAAATCGGATATACGCGAGAATAAAATTTATTGCATTGTGTTAGTAACTTTAACGAAATGTTGTTTCATTATCACTAATCATTACATTTATGAGAACCAATTTTTATTCTTTCTCCCATTTT
>JAPDSC010060388.1:0-12797 GCA_026290005.1 Latrodectus geometricus
TATATATATATATATATATATATATATATATATATATATATATATATCTTAAGTTGGGAAAAAAGAAATCCATTATTTTTACGTGAACTTTCGCTTTTAAACCTTTTCGCTTTGTAAAAAGGTTTAAGACAGTCTTCATGTAGATTTTTAGGTCTTGTGCGAAGCTTGTGCCAAATTGTTTGATAGATACCTCACGAGATAACGATCACTACAGACGTCTACCGAAAAAATAATTCCGATTATATATATATATATATATATATATAATCGGAATACCTACTTTGATTAAATGTGATTTTAGATTTTTTATATTGTTTTAATTTACAATTATAGTCAGAGAATGCAGCAGTTTGTTATTGCTTATCCCCTTGGTGTAGGAAAGCCCACACCAGGTCCTGAAGATCTGGCATAGGGTAGTATGCAGCTTCTTTTTTGGAGAGGAACCACAAGGGCAGAAGACTGACTTGACCTCTGAACACACTTGCCATAGGTACCCGTTTATAGGGTAGGCAACCATTCATACTCCATTCATACCAGGAAAGGACAAAGACAGGAGAGAGAGAGAGAGTTAGTATATCCATGCCCGAACCGGGATTCGAACCCAGACCTCCCTATCCGCAGTCAGGCATGCTAACCACTAGACAGAGTAGGCGGCAAATGCAGCAGTACTTTGCATAAATATGATGTTCCCTTCTTACTTAGGCATACTTGATCCTAAGTAATTTAGGAGTGAGAGTAATTTAGGATGAAGTATGGAAATAGATAACAACCTAAATAAGTGGCACCCCATCCAACAACCGTGGCCATGTGGTCCACCAGATCTGCATCCAGAAGAGTCGGGTAGGGCAGGCAGACAGGTGCGATGCGGTGGGTGTAGGAAGGCAAATTCGAGGTCAGCTTCAAGAGTGCGATGTCATTGAACTGGTCGGTGAATGAGAAATTGAAGTGGACTTTCACTTCCTCGATAGAAAAACTGTCTCCTTCGAGCATAACAGAAGAGCCCATACGCACCAGAAAAGCAGAAGCTGGCCTAGCATAGAAAAAGAAAATAGTATTTTAGAACCAATAACTCTTTATTCATCAAAATTAAAAGCTACACATTAATATTAATAGCAATTAATTTTTGGGTCACCATTGCTTTTGTTTAATTTCAACAAATTTCATACGTACCATTTGAAAGACATTATTAAGTCTCTCCTCTAGTTATGCGGAACAAGACAATTTTTCACTCATTTTGATTTGTTTGATTAAATTAATGTACGATGAAGTATATTTATATAACTCTTCATTTAAATATAGTAGAAATCGTCAGATAACTTTTATGAAATATTTCCATAAAATTTTATATAAATATTTGACAACATATAAAATTTATAAACAATGCATTAAATTTTTTTATGTAACATAATTTATCATTTGTGATTACCTTAAAATCATTTAAATTACTGATTCATATAATTTTTACTTCGTATGATTACTAAAACAAATATTATTTTCAATATACTTTCCTAATATTTATACTATGATAGGAAAAGATATAAAATTATTTTCGAAATTTCGTATGACCATATTAAATAAAGGTAAAAAGTTTAAACTATTTTATAAATTATATTTAATTTTAATATTACATAAAAAAGCAGCAGATAGGAAATGTAATGCTAATTCTAATAAAAAAAATTTAGATATATTTGATTATTTATGTAAAAATTTCAAGTCTGATAAATATATTTTCTAAGGTTTATTATTTAAACTATTTAAATTAAAAGTCAAGGTAATTTTTTGTAATAAGAATTACGTATATTATTATAAAGTTAATATTTAATTATGTCTTTCTACTCTTATTATTTAGAACTTGAATTATTATCAGACATTAGCATCTATTAGAGACACACATTAGACTTCTATGCATTAAAAACAGAATGCAATGTTTCATACAATTAAACTCACATGGTTAACAAATAGACTTATCACATTTTTCTAAATTTTAATTTACTGAAATTACCAGATTCAAAGGCTCAATCAGCATGACTATCTTTTCCCATTTAATATCAAAAGTAAATTTGAAACAAAGTTATTTCATACTTTAATAAGTGTGAAATAACTTTGTTTAGCATAAGCACATTATGAAAATAATTGCAACTTGAATTCTAATGTAAACATAGGAACATCCCCCCTAAAAAAAAATAATAAATAAATAAATACAAATTATAAAATACAATTTAAATGTTATTTAATAATTTTAAAAAACAAAATGAGGAACAGCACTTTCTCAAAAGTAAATTCAAATCTTAAAATATTTATTAATTAATAATTTAAAAGAGATATTAATAATATAAATGATAAAAATGTCATATCCAAATTGAAATAGGATATGTCGATACGGTTTTAAACAATAAGTTTAAACAATTAAGAAAGAACAAAAAAAAAAAAAAGAAATGTTTAAAATGAAAAAGAACTCATTCGGGAATCTAAGCATCGAAAAGATCAAGAAATCGGAAGAACACATTAAAAAAAATCATACGAATTATCCTTGCAAAAATGTTTAATCAAATCAGAAAGTAAAATAAAATATTTTACATTTCCTGACTATGATGTTAATACTAAGGTTGCCAAAATAGAAAACCAGGTTGTCAGAATAACAAGGATATCCGCCAAAAAAATTCAACGAATTCAAAAATTGGCACGATGGATTTTATGGCAGCTGTATCGAAAATAGCGGCGCAAAATTTCATTCACGTGTCATTGCGTTTAAATAAAAAAAGAAAAAAAAAAAAAAAAAAACATAAATAAAATCAAATACTACAATTGTTTGAAATATTAGTCACATATTTATTCATATATTCATTTGATAACATGAATATTACAACAAGCAATTTATAAACAAATTAAAACTCTGAACATAAATATCTCTTTTGTAATTACTTAGTCAAAGCATTTTATGTATCGATGTGAGAAATAATTTAAATCATTAGAAAAATTGCAATATTAAAATAATCGCAGTACTTATATTCATTACTAAATTCCGAATATTATAATGAATATAATTAGTATCGATATTAGGAAAAGAAATAATCAGAAAAACTTGTAAAGAATTAAAAATCAGAAAACATTTGGATTGAAGCAAAAGATTCGATTAATAATTAAAAAACCCATAATATATAAAAAAAAATGTTTTCTTTTAAAAGAAACTAAAAAAAAATCCAATAACAATGTTAACTCATTTTTAAGAAAAAGAATAACATTTCCAAGTATCATAAATTAATGTGTTTCAATTCCTTATGTTATACACAAATTGTCTTGTTAAAGTCTATATATTATATAATTTTAAAGTTTTAAATAGTTTCTTAATTATTTAAGCCTCATGTTAAATTTTTTTTAGAAAAATCGATTTTTATTTTTATGTTTACTTAATAGTTTATGCAAAAATTAAGCAATAGTTTCAATGTTTATTTAAATTTAATGTACCATGAATGGGAAAATATATTTTTTTTCTTGTTGAAAATTATGATGCTTTAAATTAAATTTCAAAATCAATCAATGCCTGACAGCACACAATTGCATTACAGTGTATATTTTTCATATTATATTATAAGAAAAAAATGTGTTGAGTGTGGAAAAAAATAAATTACATAAACTGCATATTATGTAGCAAAAATGATGTTCTTTACATCAACAAACAATTTTAATTTGTGTAAATTTATTGTTAGAAAACTTTAAAATATCTAGGGTTAAAATATGAATAACAATTAGGTCATATCTCAAGGAATATTTCTCGCACTTAATTATTAAATTTCAATATTTTTTTATTTTATAATTAAAAAAAAACGTTTTACTTAAGAACTCTTAAAAACTGAAAGCTTCTACAAATATAAAATTTTTTATATACAACTTTCTTGAAATAGTTGATTTAATTAATTCAATCCTTTTAACATTTGTTACAAAGTGTGTAGCTGAGATACATAATCTTTTTGGCTCAATTTTTGAATTTGGAGATTTTTTTCTTGGCGGATATTCTCAGTTATCTGACTTTTATTGCACAAGAAACATCAGAATAATAAGAATAATCAACAACTTCTATTTTTGCAACCCTAATTTATACGTCATCAAGAAGCTATTCAAAATAATTTTTTAACTGTTCATTCTGATAATAATTCTTATAAGGAAATTCAATTGATTTTTTTCCCTTATAATGTTTTTGTATCATTAACCGGATTTCATTTTATTTATTTAGAAAAAAATCACAACGTAGCAATAATCTCAGTTGACAAACATTTGAATTTTAAGCGGCAAAAGATTCCAAACTCCGCCAAAAGGATTATATGGCAGATATGTCTAAATTATGTACATAAAATACGATATTATAAGCCTTCACACCAAAAATAGTGCAAATATAGTCTCAAAAGAAATTAGGCATATATCTTTATAAAAATATATTCTTTGCTTAAATGTATGGTGATGAAAAATTGCTTTGCAGGTAATCGTATTAATGAGTCATTTGGCGACGGATTTGCGAACCCGCATATTATATGAAAATTTAATTTGCATAAGCTACTTACAAAACGGTGGCTGAATTTCCGCTGACGCAGCAGTGGGCTGCCGTGAGTATGTAGCGAGAATTGATGAGAGATCCCCCACACAAGAACTTGGTAGGCCTTGCCGATGAGAAACGTTGGAAGACGGCTGCCTATAGAAGACGTTGCAAAATCAGTGTTACACAATTCAAGCAACAACGCAAAATCAAATTTATTAAGAGTTGTCATAGTTACTAATAAATACATTTTCTAATCTCAATTCTTACCATCCAGGGCCATTGATTTGGCTTCGATTCTGTACCTCCAGCGATATTGGGTGAAAAGGGAGCCCGTCCACATGCTATGAAATACAAACAATGATTAAGTTATTATGATTGCTGTTAAGGTTTAATCCTAGGACACGTAATAAGGTAGGTATCAAATATGCTTTTATAGTAATCTTGATTAAAGTAAATTCGCTATGGGCAACACTTTGATATACTATACCTGGCTCGGCGGCTTTATTTGTGTCAACACTATCAAAAGGTGCAAACGTGAGTTTTTCTAATGCAGGTGTGAAAGTGGTACTTTTTGAAGAAATGGAATCGTAACTCGGTGTTCCTGTCTCTCTCAGTTCTGTAAATGTAGTCAAATGTTTTGTGTATATACTCGTGTGCTTTGTTGATACACGAAGAGCTTTCGTCGTTTTCCGTGTCGTGGGTATCAGGGATGGTTTAGGGTCTTCCACACTCACTGGGTTGGGATTTTTCTCGTTTGGATTCCTCTCCAAATCTATACTCAAGTCTCTGTTTCCATGTTTCTGCTGATTAGGAATAGTCTTTTCTGTTGTGCGTACTTTTGGCGATGTTGTTGGATAGACCCTACACGGCTTCGAAGTCGGCACTATGGGTCCGATTCTCTCCACTTTTGGAAATACATGTCCCACAGAATCATGACGTGGGTCAGCTTCTTCACCAAGTTCCTAAAATATGCAAGAAAATTGTTGAAAATTAAAATATTTATAAAATTCAAAATTTTGTCTTTGAAGCTTAATCGGTGATGACATTGATTTCTCGTTGATCAACCAATTCTAAAATGAATAAATGAAGCTATTTAACTTACTATCTATTTAAAATATTAGGCAGGTAAAATTTTTGAAGAATTAAATACTATGATTATTTTTAAAATAGAAACATATTCAATATAATTGCTTCTTACATATTTGTTCAAAGTTAAAGTTGAACTGATGATTCCAGCAACGAAATAAGACAATTCGACATCTTGATATGCAATAATCTATATTAATAAAAGCATTATATATTGGACAAATTAAATTCCATTTAAAAAATATATAGGAAGAGAATATATAATTTCAGATATCCTGAAAAAAAGAAAAGTATATGTTAGAAAAATGTCTATTGTGTGACATCAATAACGCTTGCAACTTGGAATAAGGTGCATATAAGAGGGTTGTGCATTATCAACCCATAGAAAACACATTTCAACTTAAATCAACCACTTCTTTTATACATACATAGGAGTGCATGCGAGCACCTGATTACACCTTTAACGAATTTGGAATACTCGACCATCACCAAGCACCTCGTCATTTTGAATACCACTCAGATGACGAGGTCACACCAGAGCAGGCACCATCCTCTTTCCATCCACCATCCACGACATAATCCCTGAAGATTTTGGATATTACAAATTAACATGGACACGTCACGATCCACGGAGCTCCAGACATTCAGAGAGGGAGAATGTGGCCACCCCCCAATCACTACCCGAACACTTGGCTGATGGGTGAAATTACTTAATCGATTGATGATCTTAAGATTAAAGCTGATCATGCCCACAATTACTATTTAATTGAAGTCTGGAAACCTTTTGTTAAAATAAAATATCTCAATAGAAATAATTCGTTAATTGTGGAGCCGAATTTTATCATTTTTTTAAACACATAGTTATTAATAATGGCATCTCGAAAGTTAAGACACCAGATTTATTTGATAACATGCAATAATGTGATATCTAAAAACTTTTATAAGAGATTTTTTAATATTCATTATGTTTCATTTGATGACAGGATTTTTCCATGTGTTTGTGCAAATCCGAAGCTTAGCATTCATCTCACTTTTTTCAACAATGGCTAGAATTGAACCTGTGACCTACCTATGGTCATCCTATTCTATACATATCCAGAGAGGACCGTTTCATATATGGCAGCTCGTTCGCATTTACGCGTCACAAGATAGAAAGCCTAAACAACTCTAAAACATCCTACTTGACAGACGTTCATGCATATTATAGAAGCTTAACATTTACATTCCGTTTTTCAACCGTAGAATCGAACCCGGGACCTTCTGCTTTGAAGGGCATTGACCAATATGATTTTAATTTTCAGCTGGAACATTAGAATTTAGAAATTGGATTAAATATTGTGAATTTTATTTAGAATGTCACATGCATGACGATCGTTCATTTATCATCATATATCTCAAAAGGAGTGGGACAGTATTTTTGACTAGTGAATCTTTGATTGGTGGAAGTACTCTGCACAAAAATTATTTCGAATGGCATGAAAACTGCCTGAGGTGAGCATTTGACAAGTAAATGAGAAGAAAATTCTAAGAGACTTACTGAACTACAAGTTAAATTCTGTGCCATATATTAAGTTTAAGTGGTTTAGTAAAGTCTTTACAATCAATCAGAAAGCGTTTGCATAATATTTTAGCAATGAGCAATGTTGAACAATAAGTTTTCCACTAATCTCGAAACTCCACATCGAACATGCTACAAATTTCAAACCATCATACATCAAATTGAACATGGTATAAACTTCAAACCATCATACTTCGTATCGAACCTTAAATCATCCTATTTTAAATCGAACATGGTATAAACCTCAAACCTCCAACCTTCTAATCGAGTATGATATGTAAACAAGTGGCAATGAGGGTAAAGTACAGAACTATCCTCTTCACATATTTTCTTTTCCAAAATGTATTTTTTGCATATTTTTCCTTGTTTAGACATTTAAATTTTATTACTTGTCACTAAAGTTACATATACTTTCGCAAAATCCCATAAAAATTTAAAGAGCATTTATACTGCTATTTGTAATAATTGAAAATATATATTTTGCTGCAACCAGTTACTTACATGATTGTTTGACTCGTCTGATTTCTCATCAGGAAACACAATTGCTGAGGCCTCTTCAACGCTCCATTCAAATGTGCCGTTGGTAGGAAATGGGCAACAATACAGCAACGGGTCGTCTGTGACGCAGGGGGCAAGCTTCGGAGCCCGGATGCGGCAAAATCGGCTCGCTACACAAAGCCCAACGGTGCCCAGATGAGTCTTGCACCTCGTCAGTTGAGAATTGATGGACGCTGAAAATATATACATTTGTCATTGAGAGCTTTTATGTTCTCGGAAATCTGATATTTTCATATCTAATGAATAGTAATAATTATTTGTGTGTAATCGAAAAGAAATTAAATGTTTTTTTTTAGCTTTGTCACGACAGAACATTTGTTTTTATCGGAATGTAGTAAGTTCGAATTCTGACCCAAACAAAAATCCTTCGTTTTCGCTAATGCCAGATGGGTTAACACGTTAGCCCATCCACCATTAGCAAATATGTTAAATATGTTATGGATAAAAAATATGTCAAACATGTTAAATATTTAATGCTGCACGTTAAATATGTCGTGGAGCCAATGTCCTCCATGTGAAATGATACCTCTGGGGGTGATAGGCTAAATGTTAGGGACAGGTCAGCCTGGTCCTTGCTTCTAAACTACGAAGACTTCTCAGGGTACTGTACCTAGCCCTCAGCAGAGCCCAACTCAGGGCTAGGTACAGGGAAGCATGCTGGTGCAACAGCAACAAACGTAAACTGCGGTAAGGTTAACGAAGTCCCTGAGGTCGATTTCTCCAATCTGCCCTTGATTTCAATAATCGTCCACCTCTGGAAGCCAATCAGCATCATCTTCAGTTACGTTGAAATATAGAAGAGACCTGAATGCTAGCTAGAAAAAGTATTTTACCCATTCATCATCATTTGAGAGCTATATATTCTTCCAAAAGCTCATAACTTAAATTGACAAAGTCAAATCTGTTGCTAAAGAGAGTCACATTAATAGAATCACATTGGAACGAAAATGTTTATACAAAGTATGAAATGAAGAATACATTCATGATGTTAAATAAAATAAATACAAAAATTCTGGAGGAGATGTGATGATTAAACGGAAAATATCATCAGAAGCAAAAAAAAAAGTTGTCATGGCTCTCAGTTTGGCATCTTCTTTGAACGTTTAACAAGTAGAACAGAAAAATCTTCTTCGTTTTGCTTATAATGGTAAGCCTGTGACAAGGAATTTTAATGTCAACAACTTAAATCCTTTTCTGAAAGGTTTTTTCAGAGATAGTGTATCTATTCATTTGTCACAGTCACAAGGAAGAAAACTCGGAAATTTCCCAAGCAACCACTCCAAATGGCATGTATGGAGAAAGTAATAGCGTAAAATATGTCTCCAGCAGTTCAACAACGGGACTATTTGCTTTTCGATTGATCATGGAACTTTTTACTCTAAATTGTGCTGTTCTATTACTAGGCCACAGTGAGCTAATTTGTTTGGGAAAAGAACATATAAGATTTTGATGATTTGCAGACAAAGATGGCACGAACATGTTGTTCCTTACCTGTTGTGAATTCGACTTCATGTTCCACTGTGTGACAAACTGGGCAAGCGTGGAATTCCATTGACAAGGAGCTAACACTTTAAAACTATCTAACCTTTAATACTACAATTTGAAATCTATTTATTCGATAAATTATTATGTATCAAAATATGTCATAAATTTTAAAATCATCCTTTATATTTTACAAAAATTTCTATAAATCTATTTACTTTTTGAATAAATTTTTAATGCAAATTTTAATTAAGGATTTGAATGCTTTTTAATCACAATTAGAAACAGTCGAGTTTCTAAATTTTTAATAACTTAATTGTTCTCTATAATAACTCAATAATTCATGAACTCAAATGTTCTTGTATAATATATATTGTTTATCAAATATTTTACAAAACCACAAATAAATTCACTGTGTTTCACGAGTTTTAATAACTAGCGTGACAAATTGTTAAGACCTTGAAAAATATTATTTCCTCAGCCATCTCGGTTTTGTTTGTTCATTTTAATCTTTGCTTTTTGAAGTTAAAATAAAGTGAATGCTCACCTGCGCGTTGGTCTCCTATCACGATAAAGAACGAAATAAGCGCCAACTTGAATCTCATGACTTCAGAGGACATCTCAAAAAATGCTTAATATCGCCATTTTTCCTCGCTTTGGGTCACATGTCTTCTGTAATGACGAGTAGGGGAAAACACAAGATTAAAAATCCACTAATTAGAAAACACTATTTAGAATGTTTTTCATACAATTATAATCACATAAAAAGGTGATATATTTTGTAAATTCCTTGCGCAATTACAATTTAAGAATAAAATGCATGCTAAGATTGCAATGCGAAAATTACCACAAATAAATATTCGAAATTTTTTATTCGAAACGAATCGAAATTTCCTATTCGAATATATTAAATATTCGAAACGACTATATATTAGAAAAAATTTGGTCAAAATCATTTGCTGATAATCTCATCATCAAAAATACTCTATGATATGAAGTAATGAAGAAGTTAATTTTATTTTTTATTGCTTTTTATATGCATACATATATTGTTTTACCTGAATTCTTTATTAAAATAAATTCAGTACTATTTTAAGCTAAGCCTAACATGGCGTATTATTAAGTTGATATCAACTCTCAGTTAAAATTATTGTAACTGAAATTTATGCAAGATTATTCAAATTGTCCAATAATTTGATTAATTGATATAAATCTTTCTAATTTTAACCATACTAATTTTTAAATAAATAGTATATTACCATTTTGTGAAAATCTGATTCTAATTTAGCGAATAAGATAAAAATATAAATTAAAGACGTTTTTAATAATTTTTATCTAAAAACATCGCTATTATTATTTTATGTATATTATTTATTTTCTTTCAACAAATATTTTAAAAATAAATATAATGACTTTTAGAGAAATTAAATAGGCAGCACTTTTGAAATACACTTTTTAAAAGTTACAGTTTTAATCACTCAGACACTCCTTTTAACATTTTTTAATTGTAATCACGAAATTTGGTAAGAATAAAATTCACGAGCACGTGATCACTTTCATTAAAAAACAGCAACAAAAACAAAATATACTTATGATAACATAATTTTTAATAAACATGTCAAAAAAATAAAAACTATTACTTAACAAAAAATATTAATTAATTCTTATGACAATGCTAAAATATTTACTATTTGATTTATCTCTCTCTTAAATTTGTAATGAAACGCGTAAGATCAAAAGCAATATAACAATGATAAAATAGAAAAAAATTATTATAAACAGCACTTAATATTATTTATATATTTCATGTATGAATGGTGTTATATTAGATAATAATATTAGATTACATCAGATCTAATTTTACAAACGCAAATTTCTTCATTGTAGAAAAATGCATTATTTTACCTTTAATCATGGAAAAAAATTATATCATTATTACATGTTAGAAATAAGTATAAGTTATTAAAAACTAAAAACATACCTTTAATGAAATTCAGTATTTTAATTTTTAAGGTAAACAACTGACTAGGGAGCAAAACACCTTATTTTTCTAATTATTTGATTTCACAAAATAATTATTAAGAAAAATAATGAAACTCTAAACCTGAAAATATATTGCAAATGCAATTTTTTCAACAATTCATATGTAAATACATTTTCTTTTAAAAAATATATTATTATTCCTTTTAATAAAATAATATAATAACAGAAAGTAGAATAGAAAAAATTCATAATGAATAATGATCAAATATAATTATTAAAAAATAAACACATGTATTTAAGCAAATACGTTTTTTTAATTTGTAAGACCAACAAATGGCAAGTGAGCAGAACACCTTTTTTTATAATTATGATTTCTTAATTAAAAAAAAGTAATTAAGAAAAATGTTTAAGATTTTTCAGAAAAAATTTTTAAGAAAAAAAAATAATTACGAAAAAAATTTTTCAAATAATTTAAGATAAAAAATTTTTAGGAAAAAGAAATTCGAAACCTTAAAATATAAGCAATTCTTTTCCATTTTTTAAGCGATTCTTTTATTTATACATGCATTTTCTTTTAAGCAAACAATACTCCGCTTAATTAAATATTATAACAACGGAAAATAGAATGAAAAACAAATTTGTATTAACATATAAATCAGAGATTTTCAAATTTTTTCCTAAATAGGCCCCTTTAACAGAATCATTTTCTCACATTTTCCCAACAGTATAAGCGTATAACATTATTATAATATCATTAATTGCATATAAATCCAATAAAAACAAGTATTTGGTTATGAATGTGAACAAAAAATTAAAAAAAAATTAGTTTATAAGTTTTATGTTTCGCTTTTGTATTGTTTAATAAATTTATCACACACTGCCCAATATATATATAATATGTCCAATATACCACATCTGTCCAATATATCATAGATTAGAAATTTTCGAACCATTTTAGGTCACAAACTTTCATCAGTATTCATCAACTGAAATTGCTAAAACAAATTTCTTAAGATTTCAAAATTTTTCAAACTTTAGAAACTGTTTTCCCATATTTTGCTAAGAATAAGCATATAAGGCTCGCATAAAATTTCAAAATTTTTTAAAGAGTCCATTTACTTATGAGAAAATTACTGCCAATTAGAAAGTTAATAATCAATTATCATTTTTTAAAAACAAAAATATTTCTTTTAATAATGAACTATATAAAATATTTAGTATTATAGATATAAAAAAATAATGCATGACAGATAAAAAGGTAGTGAAGTTAGCATTATCAGTCTCATGAAAATGAAAATGCATGATGATTACATAATATTAAAATGAAAAAGTCCCGACACTATTTTATTGTATATTGATTAAGTAAATTTCGTGGTTAGAATAAATAATACTTATGACAATTTCACTTGAAATTTTACAATGACAACAGCAAAATTAGTTATATAAAAATACAAAACCTAAGTAATCATTTTTAGCATTTATATTTTTACTTAATTTTTATATTTATTATATGTTTAAATATTTATCTGTTGACTGAATAAATAATTTTATTTTCACTTTCATATTAGAAATAATAAATACATTTTTCATTCAACTTAT
>JAPDSC010060394.1:0-10652 GCA_026290005.1 Latrodectus geometricus
CTACCTTAATTTAATTATTGATTCTGTTATTTTGTTTCATCTATCATTTTGGCAACCAATTTATTTTAGAATGTTTTGACCAGGTATTTAATTAAGCAGCATCTCGCATTTATTTTTTGAAAGAATTTATGTTTAAAAAGAAATATTGAATGTCATTCATCATTACGAGATAAGGATGTTTTCCATGTCCTAAAAAACCGATGTAAATATCTAATCCCTGTACATTTACGAAAAGAAAATAAATAAAATATCAAAAAGAGTTTTCAGTCAGAAAATTCTATTTTGATATACGTATTTTTGTAAAACTAATAAAGCAATTAAATATCTGATTAAATGCAAAATATTTGATTTATTAAAACTTATATTGATAATTTAATTTATCAAATTTATTAAATATATTATATTTAAGTAAGAGATGCAAGAAAATTGTTCTTATCACATTTTAAAATTATAATTATAAAATTTAGTACAATTTTTTTTCACTCATTTTAAAAATACTAGTAATACATAAATGTTTTTACTATATTCTAAAAAATTACTTTAACATTGAGTAAGTTTTTCCCTAAATTATTCTAATATATAAAATATATTATACACAAATCCTTTGCAGTATTTATTATAATGTTTTGAATACATTGTACTAACAAGATTATAAGATTTTTTTATCTTTTATACTTCATAAGTTCTTAAATTTTGATACATTAATAAAAAATATTTAAAGGAAGAAGTATAATTTTAAAGTAACTTATCCCTTTTTTACTTAATTTTGAAATATTTTTTCACAAGCTCGAATAAAGTCATACAGTAAAACTTTCCGACAGAGAGAAGAACAAGTTACTTAGAGAATTGTTACGGTTTTTCTCCTGGTGGGATAAGAAAGTTTTTTTCCCTCCCCACCCAAATGTGTGATACGAACAACTTACGCTTGGTATCACAAGAAACAATTTTTGGAATGGTATCTAATGATGATATGACTCCATTAAGATACCTCATCAATATCGATCTACATTTGGAAATTGATTACTTTCGGTGAATTTATTTATTTGTGGCAACGGGAAAAAAATTAATAAATGTTTACCCCAGTTGGCTAATTTTTATATTTGTGGAGCTATGCCGTAATGTTCGTTTGAGCCAAAATAATTTCAATTTCAATAAATCCAATAATAATTTAAGAGGTAAAATTCTACAGAAATCTGGATCATTCTTAAGCAAAAATATCTACATAAATTATGTATTGAAAAAGACAATATACCTTTATAATAAACCAAAATTGGAATATGTTTAATAATTTTCTGTAGAAATCTTGTTTATTTAAGACTCCTTTTAATGTATTTTTTTCTTAATTTAAATCATACGCTGCTACTGCAGTAGAATGGAATTATATCTAGTATAGTAAGGAAGGTTCTACATGTACTCATACATTGCTAAGAGTGTGATTTTAAATATATTAATTAGCGCTATTCATAAAATTTATTATCATTAAATGTCATGCAAATTAATTAGTTCAATAATATTCCAGGAAACACATTCATTCTCATCTCATATATAAGCCAAAGCGAGTAAAATTGATATTTTATAAATAGTTCGAACTTTTGCGAGAAATACTTTAAATTTAAAAGTATTTTAAATGTTTTTTTTTTTTTTTTTATATAATCCGGGTTTTCAAATTAATGCACAAAGGAGTTTATTCTTGTTATATATCCGATTTTATTGTTAACATATAAGGAATTGAAAAGTATCAAAGAAATTTAAAATTTGTTTAACAAAATGTGTTCTCCTTTAATAAATAAACAAACAATTGTAAATTTATGCTGAAATGTTATTAACGCTATTCATTACATTTACTGTCTTTATTTTGTATGCAAATTCATCAGTAAGAAAACACATTTATACCCATCTCATATATAAAGTAAGGAGAGTAAAATTGATATTTTATATAAAGTTTGAAATTTATGTGATATACTTTAGATGTCCAGCTATTTTTAAAATTTTCTTCTATAATCCGAGTATTCAATTTAATGCAATAAAGATTTATTGTTGATAGATGTTCGATTTTGAAGTTAACATATTAGCAATTGAAATTTATGACGGACAATGTTCAAGGAAAGTAAAAGTTTGTTTAGCAAAATATGCTCCCCATTATAAATAACAAATATTTGTTATATTATTTTTCAGAAAAATCTAGAAGATAACATTTTGAAGGGCATAATGTAATAAAAAGAGTTTTTGGAAAACAAGGATTTGAATTCAAAGTCAGCCACTTTTGAGATAAGCAAGATCTGCCTTAGGCAAGTACGATTGTTAAGGACAGTGGCTAAAATTTTTTCTTATGACTACTATCAATGAAAATTCCTTTTGGAAGTCAATTTACGCCTAAAATAACTTCTCAGTTTTCTGCTACAATGAATTTCAGATTTAATAACAAAATAAATTTTAGAAGAATTTGGCTTTTACAAAATAGACTAGTTACTTAAAAATATTCCATGTGATCCCAAAGACCAAAAAACATTGATTTTCACCATTTGTATGAAATCTGGAGAAACATTTAAAGTGCAAAATGATTGGTTTTTCACATGCTATTTAAATAATGTGTAAATTTCTGGCTCCAATATATTTAAAATTATAAACTTGACAGCAGAAATGAATTTGTTGATTATTTGAGGGAAACTAAACAATGTCCGACTATTACATTTCATTGAAGGTATTAACATTTAAACAATTTTTTCTAATTAAGAGTTTTGAATTATAGTTTTTATAGTTTGTTGATCATGTAATAACATTATATTGGTTTTCTATATAATAAAAAAAGATAAATAAATAAATAAATATAAGAGTTTATAGAAAAGTAATTATTGGTTTAGCAAAGAACTTATTTTCATTTTATTAAATTACAAGGAAGCAATGTGAAGATTATATATACTTAGAGAATCTGCGATGCGAATCAAATGATGATAATTTAACAGCTAACTCTTGTTAATCTGTAGAATATGAAATTTTCGCTCATACATTTTAACAAACGTATGGCATAAACGGAAATTTCTGCACATTACTTTTGACAAACATAGGGTTATAGAGAAATTTCAGATTTCAGTAGCTTAACAAATTTTTAAGCATGGAATATTCGTGAAAATATTATTATTATTATATATATATATATATCCTAATAAATATTAAAAAATGTTCTTACATGTGATGATAAATTCAATTTTCAGATTGCTCATGAATCAATGTTGAAACTTAAATTTGTTGTAATGTTTAGTACTTATTTTATACAAAGAATCAATATTTTATTCTAAATTACCTTGAATATTTTAAATTCATTGATATATAAGAATTTGGAATACTACTGTGACAAACAAAATTTTGCATTGGAACTCGCTTATTTTTGGATGAACATTTTTACATCATTTATCATACATTTCTATACAGTTTTGAAAGATAAACCTAAAGTTGATAAATGAAAATATTTCTCATGAAGCTAAAGACAGAATAATTTCACTTTTTACAGAGACATTCTTTATCTAGTATGAAATTTTTACAAAAAAGTATTTTATCCTTTCGATGACGTAAAGTGTTCGAGGTATGTTGCAAAATTATTTTAACATAAAACAATCAGGATGAAAGCTTTAAAAATTATTGTTTTTTTCGTTAAAGATTATAATTAATTAAATTACAGCAAAAAAGAATATTATTGTATTTCATTATTATTAATCATTTTGTGTGACAATGACACAAAATATATTTATTTGAATTTAAAATTTTATTTATAATATATTTTCTAACGAAAATGTATCATCATATACTATCTTCTTGGGAATTATCAAAAATATTCATTTTAAAATAACACTTAAATAATAATTAATTTATGCAAATTGTTCCACATCTAATTGAAAATTTTATCTTATTTTCACATCTTGAGGAAACTTTTTAATTTAAATAAATATACCAGAATAATTTAATTTTTTATTATAATATATATTCCATATTTTTAAAATTGTTATCAAAATAAAATTATAAATTCATGGGAAGATATACTGTTAAGAGATAGAAAGAGAGAATATGATATGTTCACAGTTTTCCAATGAATATACAAATAGTAATTAATATACATAATGAAGATTTTTAAGAATAATTATATAACCACGCAATATATTGAAAACGCAATATCATATAATTTATTCACTACAACTATTTAAAATCACTATATGACTTAAAATTGTTATAAAAATTAAGATTATTTTACATAATTTTAATAATAACTAGAAAAACACTATACAATAATTAATGATTTCCAAATTATAAAGTATATTATAGTGCTATGACGAAACCACTGGGAAAAAATATTCATTTTTGATTTACATATTTTTATTTTTTAACAATTTTTATTAATCAAAATACACATTGTGAAATATTGAATATTTAATGGTTTGTACATTTTCCATTAGAAACATACATTCTGGAACAAATATGTAATATTTCTTTTAAACTTACCAATAAACCTCACATAAAGCCAATAAACGTGTCACATAATGTCAATTGATGAATTTCCACTAATATTGCCTATGAATAAAGATTTGAAAACAAATACATGAGTGATTAGTATTAAATAATTTATGATCATAGATTCAAGTATGTAAATACAATTTTTGTGATTGTTGTATCATAAATACAAAAAAATTATTTCGTGAATGTCGTTTAAACATTTATTAAAGTACAAATAAATAACTAATAATAAAACTGTGTGCCTTGTCATATTTACACAAAAATGTATATCTGGTTGACGTAAAATAGGACTTTTGAAAGAATAGAAAAATATTTTTTATATAAGCAAACATAAATAATAAGTATATGTTTAATAAATTAAAAATTAGCATTTTTCAGAAATATAAATGAACTTCTGTTAACAATTGAATATATATTATGGTAAATTAAAATTTAAATATAAAATTAAGCACGTATTTTAAACTATATCGATTTATTCAAATTATTTTTAAACGTAACTCATAAATTATCCAGTTTATTTTTAAAGTTTATATATATATATATATATATATATATATATATATATATTTCTTTTTATATATATATATAATATGTAATTTAAAATATGAAATAAAATTAACATTTTCAGACCAGAAAAATTAAGAAACTACTAGTTTGCATTAAATAGTTTTGTAGATTTCAAATTATAAAATTAAGGAATATTAGAAAAAATAATTATTATGTGTTAAGAATATGTTTACCTATACTACATGTTAAGGTTTTGAATATTGTATAAATCAGGGGTGGCCAAACTTTTGGGATCCGGGGTCTACTCCACATTTAAAAAAATCGAAGGCAGTCTGCCAATGGCAGAGCTAAATTAACGTACATATTTATTTTCGGTAGTAAGAAAATATGGTAAATTATATAATTTTTCTAAAAAAAATATTAATATTTACAAAATAAAACTTTCATGACGAAAATAATCAAAGTATTCGTATATCAAAAACTGACCATCCTATTCACTTCGTTTAATTGAAATTTGGCACTGTTTATCTGCGACAAGTTTATCATATTGTGGCTGGTACGAGCTTATTTCAATGTATAAACACGAAATTAAATGTTCATCTGTTAAATGAGATCAATGTTTGTTTTTTGTTCATGGTTGAAAAAGCAGATTCGCCAAGATACCTCGATCCAAAGTATGATTTCAAATTCAAAATCAATTTGTAAATATTTGGAAACGTTTCCTCGCAAAAAATTTTAAAGTTTCTGAATTTATGTTTTCTTAATTGAGATGCATACCCTTCTATAGTTTGTTTGAAAGTTTTAATCACGCTCATCATGTCCGTTTTAGGTTTTAAATCGTAAACCTTAAATCATTAATCTTTAAATCGTAAGTTTTTGCACAGTTTTTTTAGGGGGTGGGGTTAAAGCGTAGACTGTAGTAAATTTTTATTTTAAATAATTCATTAATTCGATGTCATAAGTCATAAATTAAAACGGTTACATCTGAGGTCTTTATTGGGATAGTCGCGTGTACTACCTAAAATGTCTTTGTGGAGAATTCTCTCTATAAATCTCTTGCAAAAATTTGACAGAATTTACCATTTCCGGTCTCATAGTTGTCAATATTTTATCAAAAGATTATTGATATATTGTTGTTGCTTTGCTATATTCAACAACGATTTAGGCAAATAATATTTTAACATGATTTAAATATGTAAATTATTTACAACGACATTAAAAATTGAAATTTCAATAAAAAGTAAAATAAAAATAATGACATGATGTATTGGACAAATATGTATATATATATATATATATATATATATATATATATATTCGAGATATATACGAGATGAGATACAATGCCTGTTTGATATTGATTGAAACCTTTGAAATATTGATTAGAAATTCAGATTTGAATATTTATCAATAATCTTAGTGATTATTTAGTTTGAAAGTTTATATATATTTAGTGCCATATGAACATAAATATTCACATATTCAATAAAATTGAATTTGTTAAAGACATTAATAAATAATCTTTGAAATGTCTTGAATTTTATTATTATTTACCCAATTGTCAATAAAAGATTAATAAATTTGTAATTTGTTAAATAATTATTTTTAAATATCTGTGAAAAGTATATACCACAATATTAGAGAAAATTTAAAGATATTCGAAAGAATGATTTTTGTTTCATAAAATCATTATCATTCACGTCTAAGAACAAATGACTGATGATCTATTGAGTATATTTCTATACTATATATATATATATATATATATATATATATATATATATACATGGAAATGAACTAAAACCCAAAGTAATTAAAAATTACTTCTGGCTAAAATTTTAATTTAACTCTGAAAACATGAAACTCTACAATTTAACGCAAAAAGAGTGTACACAGGACAAAATAATTTAATTAACAACTTCTTAAAACTCTGTTTTCCATCACAAAATGAAATCTCAAATACAACTTTCATAACAACAAAATGCGAAAAGAATGAGTCTATAAGGCTTTAAAATTCCCTTAAGTTACGAAGTTATTAAATATTTAAGTCGAGACTTGTACTCGTGATACAATGTCTTTCCGTGAGTTGCGACATAGAGGAAATGAAATCTCATTCCCTGAATACTGTAAAAATAATATTTTTCAAAATTTATAGAAAATAGTACATGCTATTATTTTTTAGATTTGCATTATGGGAATGTAGAACGAATTATATGTTGTGGTAAAATTTTGTCTCTTCTTCTAACAGTAACGCACTGATGAAAATTTGAAAGAGAAGAAAATAACCACATGCTCTTTTCTGAAAGAAGTAAAAATTTGGAGTGGAATGTTATATTGATTATGTTAATTATATATTAGGATTATAAACTTAATAGGAAGCTAAAATAAACATTAATATGCTTAAAATGAATTATAAATACTGTAGTAAAATTTTGAAATTTATATTTATTGAAAATTTTTTTAAAAAACTTTTTTTTAACTTTATTTTAAAAAAAAAGTGAAATTTCTGTTTGCCAGAAATTTCACTTTTTTGTGATGCAATTATCACTGCAATCTGATCCTTTAATCTAGGACGAAATTACAGCTGTATAACAAAGTTTATATATATATATATTTCAACAATTTCAACATCTATTGAGAATGTTGATGATTACCAAAAGCTTTAAAATACATATAGAATTTGTCGGTTTTGAATCGTTATAGAAAGTAGGAAGCACTTGTGTATAAAAATATAAACTTCGTTGGAAAATATCTGTATTCCCTGAGGCTATGTGTAAAACTTTTTATCAGTTCTTCGCAGACAGCAAAGAACAATTTTACCTTAAGGCTGTAAGTCTTTAGCGATTCTTTCTTTCAACTGAAAATGAAATGTGAAATCTTATCTGGTAAACAAAGGAACTACAGTAAAGTACGTGGTATGATTTACAACAATAGGAATACGCTTTAGACAGCATATCAACATGATATCATATGAATTTATAATAGATTTCTATTTATATGAGACTAAGAGTTTCGGTAAAGTATAAAAATTAGTGATTTTGGAAACTTTTATCTATTTGTATCGTGGCGGGCATAAATAGCAAATTATTACACTTAAAATGCGGAACCAGAATGACGCAAAGCTCATGAAGAATAAACAAAAACAAAACATTGAATTGATTTACTTAAATATACTTAGTAATATTCCTTATAGGAAAAATTAAAATAATGTAAAAACATTTTCTTACATATTAATGCCTGGAAAATCAGTTCAGTAAAGTCACTTTTTTATTTAATCACTCGCTATTCTACTGACATTATTTAAAAGGAAATGTTGTGCTTCCTAAATAAGAAAATTTTATTGCAAAATAAATAAATATTTTTAATTACAAAATCTTTAACATAAAAAAACATATTATATTGGACAGACTGCAAGAAGAAGTCCTTATCTTCTGGTATTTCCTAATATAACTTTTAAAATAGAACAACCATTATTTTATAATATAACAATTATATCAAAGGATAAATTCATAGTAAATTTAGAAAGAAAACGATTCGAAATCTGTAATTTTAAATACCGTGATTTCTTCTGGCCACAAAACTGAAGTGCCGTTAAATTATGTATAATTGCCTTGTTACAAGTTGGTTCTATTTTGCCTAGATAACTGCTGCTATATGACGAGGCATAGATTCAACAAGTTTCTTGAAGCGTTCCACGGGAATAGATTGCCAAATGATGACTAAAGCTATCCATAATCCAGTAAGGTTCATTGGTGATGTGTAATAAGTTTTCACGTCTTGCTCCAAAACACCCCAAAGATGCTCAATAGGATTTAAGTCTGGATTTCAAGGTGGCCAATTTATGAGAAAAAATTACAGAGGAATGCTCATTCATCCAGCTAGTAGCCAATTAGGACCCGTGAGAGGTACAGTAGTCTTGTTGAAAATATCCATTGCCGCGCAGATAACAGAACAGCACAAGCGGATGTAGATGATCATCCAGGAATTCTATTTAACGAATTGTATTAAATGAGGTTTGTACATGAATTAAAGATCCCAAACATTACCACGAGAAAAAGCTCCATATCATGATTGAGCCATCATGCCTTTGAACATTTCCAGCCTGACATGCAGGATCCATGGTTTCATGAGCCTGACATCATATTCTCAGCCTTCCGACGGAGTTAATTAGTTGGAATTAAATTATTTAACGATGGAAATCATTGAGCAATGGTATTCTCTCAGTTCGACGGCTTCTGAATCGCATACGCTTAAGCGAGAGTTGCACAGTTCGTTTACCGACTTTACGACTGTCATCTTCATTCAATTGATTGATAATTTGAGCTAAACCAATGATTGGCTTTGATGGCTACGTACAATTAGCATGAGATGTCTGTTGCCTTTCAGTATCAAGGATAATTGTCATTGATATATTTTTTGTCCACCATCTATGTATTCTTGGTATACTCTTGATACTGTAGACCTTAGAAATTATAGTTGCCTGACGATTTAAGAATTTAACTGGTAAATGCGACATGCACCTACAATTTGTCCAAGATCGTAGGCGTCTAAATCCGGCAATTTATGCATGCTGGAATTTTCAACAACTAATTCAGAACAGCAATAGTATGCCTTATATATGCAGTTACCACAGCACTCTCACTTGCATAATTATGCACAGTGTTACACAATTTATTCTTACGATCCTTAGTTCAAAAGCAATTAAATGTATTTTCTACAGTACCAATTAATGTACAGTAAGAAACCATAACTACTAACATTTCAAAAACAAGAATCCGATGAAATAAACCTTAAATCAACCGTAAAGAATTTTGAATACATGTCTCATTTTTTCTTTCGAGAGAAATTAAATTTAAACAATGATTCGTATTAACAAGTCACAAGATAATACATTCGGAAATTTTTAAGCTTCTTTTTAAAATATGTGCAAAAGATTTTATGCATTGTTCAAAAGTGATTGGGACAGAAATTTGTAACTACCACTCCAGAAACATTACCTAATATTAAGTTATATCAAAATGATACAATCAGACACCCTTTTATATCAACAAATGACGAAGAAAATGGTTATATTTGAAATATAGTTTTAAATTTGTGAATTCCAAAACCAAAAACATGTTATTGAAGAAAACCATGCAATATATTTCATATAATTCCACTTTTCCTGTCTAGCGGTTAACGTACCTGACTACGGATGGGGGGGGGGACCAGGGTTCGAATCCCGGCTCGGACATGATCTACTGTCTCTGTGTTTCTTGTCCTTAAATGATGGATGAATTTAGACAGCCCTATAAACGAGGGGGTGTGACGTGAGTAATGCTACTTGCCTCCGTCACTTCACAGGTGCCCACAGGGTAACGATAAATGAATAGCAGTTTCCGGCCTTGTTGTTGTGGCAAACGGTTTATCATCCAAGTGTCCTCCATTAGAACACACACACACACACACATATATATATATATATATATATATATATACACATATATATATCATTGAATATAAATATTTATTACAATGAATCAAGCTAAGTTGGTTGATATTTTCAATTCTGTGCAATAAAAATTTCATAACGCGATATGCTATTCTAAATTAACTAAAATATTGTATTGTAGATCTATCTTTATTCCCCAATATATAAGGAC
>JAPDSC010060396.1:0-11247 GCA_026290005.1 Latrodectus geometricus
TAAAAATGGAATTTTTTTTATATTGTAAAATTATTAGGCAGAAAAGTAATCGGAAAGGACATAATCTTATAAGAAAGTATGCCTAGTGGTTTATGCAATTATGATTCCGAGGAAATGTCTTTGCATTTAATAAGTTTGTTCTGAAAATATAGTTTAAAATATGTTTATTCAACTATAAATTTTATTTTATTTTATTAAAATACAAAATCAAAGTAAACAATAAATTTAAATATTTAATTTTTTTAAAAATAGGATATGCTTCTTTTTTGAATATGCTGCATAAGTTTTACATTATCCGCATTTCAAATAAATTCATATTTTGTAGCATTATAACATGCATACTAACTTCATTTTAATAATATTTTTAGAAATAAGTTTTACCAATCATCATGTTTTCTTAAATAGTTTATAATAATCTTAGAAAATTTTCTGAACAAAGTTTTTTTTCATTGTAGTAACTGATATCACTATATAACTCATGTCACTCTTTCAAGAACTAATATACTTAGATGAAAATCAAATTCATGATGCTTGTTTTACAAAGTGATTCATTATTACACTAATTTTCAAATGTTTGTCTTAAAATCAGTTTCATCCGAAGCAAAGAAATATTGAAATTGGTATTTTAAATACGTACAAAAAAACCAAAGTGCATTCAGACATTCATGCGGTTGCAGTTGTGTCTTCCTTAAAGATTTTACTTTTGCTCCAACACGAAACATTTAAAGTGACAAAACATTTTAAAATTATTTTTTGAAAAAAAAATATTGCAGAGAACACATTTTTAAATATTTATAGTGAAATAATTACACAATTTAACATTTAATTTTATTATCATTGTTAAAAGTATACTTAAAACAATAATAAAAATTAAATTTCATTGATTTTTATTGTGAATTTACAATAAATATTTATCTTATTTTAAGTTTCTAAGTTGTTTTATATTTTACCAGCTTGATATTTAATTCAGTTACCTAAATTTAGTTAGCTAAAAGGTTACCAGAATTTTTTCCCAAATAAACCTGAGTTTTCCTATCATTTTTTTTCCTCGTCAAATTCATGAATTTTCTTTCCCAAAGGTAAATATCTTCATATGTCAAAAAAGCTCAACATTTTTATATATCTAAATTTTTGAAGATCTTTCACACAGTGTCTAAAAGAAATATGATGCACTCATCAGTTTAAAACTTTATTTCCAGCTCAAGAAAATTTATTTCTGTTCGGTCTAACTTTCACACATCTATTTGTTTTTCTTGTTTTTAACAGCATATTTATTGCGACAAAATAAAGAATGATGAAATTTTCGAGTTTCACATTCTAAAAATTTACTATGCTACGTTCATGTTTTTAATATTTAATTTAAATACATAACTTCAGTCACTGTGATAAACAAGAGGTATGTGATGCTTTTGGGCATCAATAGTAATGATTTTCTGCAACCTATATCTGGTAATTTTTCAGGTTATCTAAATCTGACACTTTTGTTTACAGTTAAAAGTCCTTAAAGATTTTCATCCCTGTAAAAGATGATGAATAATCCTAAAAATTTTAAAATCTTATCAACTATTATATAATTGAAGCAAACATTTGCATACAGACATAGGTTAAGAAATATTTTATTGTTCTTAAGTAAATTATTTATGCAGAAAATATTCTAGAAAAGCAGTGATTAAAATTGACTTATACTGATGAATTGTTTACTTACAAACAGATTAAATGTGTTCGTTTATATTGAGCCAAATTATTATTTTTTTCTTAATTTAGAATTATTGTTAATAGTAACAGCATTAATTTAAACAAACCATAAAAATATTTCTTGAAATGAAATAACTGTAACTAATACTTTATTATTTACTGTAAGTGAAACTTTTATGCTTTATTAAGTAATACTTTTAGTAATACTTTTAGTAATGCTTATAATTATAAGTATTACTAACAGTTAATAAATATATATGATTTTCAGTTACAGAATATTTCAGGTATTTTGCATAAAAAAGCAACCTGGCATTTTTCATAAAGTAATCTGCAGTAAACATGAATTAAATTAAGAGTTCTTTTTTTAATTAAATTAAATAATTTTCAGAACTAATATTGTGAAATTTTAGGGAGTAATATTAGGAGTAATAATATTATAAATCATTGAATTATCGCTGTCTAACATTTAAAAGACAGAAGAAACATCTTTTTTCCTTCAATAAAAAATATTTAGGAAGAAAAATAAAATATTTTCACACAATGTTGGGTAATACCTTACTAGAAAACACCACCAATGTTATATTATCTTCAACAATGAAAATGTAACAATTGTAATTTAGTAGAAACCAGACTCTATAACTTACAGAAAAATAGCATATAATAAAAATACTTTAATATGTAAATACGTACCGCACTGCTTTAATGATAGCAGTTAAAAAATATTGGATTGAATAAAACAAGTGGGAAATTGTAAATGAATTGCAAAGAAAATTAAAAATGCCGTTGTCTAATACTGGAATTCTTGGGTTTTCTTGCAGATAGATAGACGTCATAAGCCATCCATTTTGAAATTATAAGGTAAAAAAGAAGGTAATATTATTTTTAATAATCAACATTTGCTTAACAACAAAATTTAAAATCTGATTAAAAGATCAAAATGAGGTTTTACAGCTGTTAGTTAAATTCAACAATGTTCATTGTTTCGTCTTACATTATTGAATATGACACGCTAAATATTCAAATATTGTATTTTGAATGCATTAATGTATTACGGAATTCATATTTCCATTGTGAATCGTATGAAGTATAAAAGTGGTTTGTGTCTGTAGTTTAATATGTGTGTAGTTTAAGAAAATCACATTTTAGGATATTAAATACAGTAAAGTTTTGCATTAATAATTTTAATATTGACTCCTAATTAATATTAATATTTGGCTGCTTATTTAAAAATACCATATTTAATAATTTACTTCATCTAAACTGAACTTTTTTTTTTATTTGAAAATTTGTTTAAAATTGAAATATGAATACATTCATATTCTATAATGGAGGCTTCAAAATATTTTATTTTTTACTGTAATAGACTCTTGAATTTGTCCTTGAGTTGGATTTAGATTTTAGATTTATTCCTGATTTTTGAAAATATTTTTGATATGTTCTTCATATTTGCGATGCATTTTTCATATCCTCATAGTTCATAAATGAAAGTATAAGTTGCATATTATGCTTGAATTGATAGATAAAATGAATCTAAAAATTAATAGTAATAAGTGTCTTATTTGTCTAGATATAACTGTTCACTCATGCTCAGTATATTAGAATTACTGCAAAAATTATTTTTGAATGCTTGATTGCTTATAATGTTAACCAATACATATAGATGGCGGCACTTGTCATTGTTATAGGATTATTGCTTGTGAGATTTTTCTAGTATTATACTCAACATTTATTCAAATACCTGTGATTAAATATTCTCATCTTATCTCTTAAAAACGAAGAATGCTTAGTTAACTATATTATTCTAATATGAACTGTTCAATCCATTTTTGTTGGTTATTTGCTCAAACCCAATAGAAATAAGCGAGCATCTATTAATTTCAGCAGTCTTCTGACTCCTTTAAAATTGAAAATATATTCTGATAATTACACAAAATGAGACTTGAAATCAAATTTAGCACATCAAACAAGTTTAATTTGTTTCCAATAATATACGCCATTACACAAAGAAAAAATTGCCATCTTATCATTTCAAATGAAATAAAATATTACTTTCATTGAACAACAAGGAATTTAGCTTTCAGAGACTTACGTTTACTTACTTTTGTTGCTAGTTGTTCATAAATTTGTGAATATTTGAACTAGGAGATTTAATAAATGAAACTCTTAAAATGTATATCGTATGCTAAGTTTTGTTGCAGAGACTAATTTTCTAAAGTTACGTTTTGCAGCAAGACATAAATCAATCATGCAAATTTTGTTGCATTGCACACAATTTCATAAATATTCTTTTTTTTTCTATTTACTTATATATTTATCTGAAATATATTGAATGTATTTTAAAAGAACTGTATAGGTCCATCTTCTTTCTATTGATCACATATAAATTAGTGAAAATTAACTAATCTTTATAAAAATTTCCACTTTTCTGTTGAATATATCTTTAGTGAGCTAAACGCTTATCAATTATATTCTTAAATAATTATTTTGGTTTCTCAGGAAGAAACTTTATAAGATTTTCGTACTTCAAATCCTACCTTTTCCGTTGCTTCTTTTCCATTTGTGTTTTTCTGAATACATTCTTATATAAAATATATTTCTCATCACCTGACATCATACAATTCATAAAAGACCTTTATTAGCACGCGAAAGATGAGTGATATCCTCATTTAATAAATTAATCTTTAATTTTAGTTCAAGAAATAAGTACCCATGTGTTATAAATAAAAACATTTGTATACTTTATTATTATGTGGTACGTTATTCATAATTTTTAATTTTTCCATAAACGTACTTAATACAGTATTGTCAAGTTTCCATAGTCAATGTTGATTTTGTTTACCACTGTCAAATCATTATTTCATAATCTACTAAATTATTATTCGCGCATACTAAAGGAGGATTTAAAAAACTGCTAAAATCTCTCACTTGTGAGATTCCAAAAAGAAAGTCTGTAGTGATTCACAAAGAATTACATTAATTTTTGACAGAATTACAAAGAATTACATGTCAAAACTTTTATATTTTGAAAATAAATTCTGTTTCAAGAAAATTAAACTATATTATTAATATTAAGTTGGGGAAAAATATCCATTATTTTTTTGGTAGACGTCTGTAGTGATCGCTGTCTCGTGAGGTATTAATTAAACAATTTCAAATTTATGCTCATTGGAAAGGTGACATTTGACACTAAAATATTCTGTTGCGGTTTTTTGTTTGATTAATTCAGTTATGAGTACAAGGTTTTAAAAATAGAAGACAACAAACAGAAAATTCGATACATTTTAGTTTTTCTTTCATAATGGCGAAAATGCTAACCGGGTGGCTAAAATTGTGAAAGGTGTTTATCGTCTTATATATGACTGTAACAACCAGTTACACACAATTTTAGTTTCGTCGATTCCGTTTGGGTATTTGGATGCTAAAGATGCACCTCGCATGGATACAACATCGTCAAGAATGTCTATAAAATATCAGAAATTATCAAACTTGGTAGCATGTCAGCAGTCGTAGCTTCACATTAGACCTAAAAATCTTCATGAAAACTGTTTTAAACATTTTTACAAAGCGAATCTGAAAGAACTTACAAAAAGTTCACGTAAAAATAATTGTTTTCTTTTTCCCCAAACTAATATTTATTAAAGTAAATGATATCCGTCCTTTGTTAAAAATTTCGGATAATGTGTATACAAATTTCCTTCCATTTATGTAATAATAATAATTTCTACATTTAGTAATAGTAAAAAATTAAAAATTTCTATCAGATTTAATCAAAAGTGTTGAAATATTCATTCTATAAATATTTTTTTTAAATATATTTTGACAGTTATATGAGAAATACATATTGATAAATTATGCATCTTAGTTCTTATCAAATGTATAGTTTTCCTTTTTAAGTACCTTCATTAAAAATGAGAATTTTCTGAGTGAATTCACTATCTTACATATTCAGATACTTAATAAATTAATAAACTGTGTAGCACCATTACGTGATTTGTTTTGTGTGCTTAAACAATGAAACGTTTTGCAAGTTGAAAATCATATGTAAATAACGATCAATGGTCATTGTTTTGGTCCTTTCATTCTTCCCTTTCATGAATGTCTAATTTTTCCTTTTGATGAACTTACAAGTACAATTTCATTTTCCAAAGAAACTAATTTATATCTCTGTCAATCTTTTTCTCAATCATTTGTTAGGCTGGATAGCATTTAATCATCTGATTCATTTCCAATGAATATTAATGATGTCTAAACTATATCTTAAGAGTGTATGAGTGCTTTTATTCGCAATTTATTTCTCCTATTTGAAACTCTTAAATATTTTCAAATCCACACGTGCTTGAATACAGATGTGGCAAAATGAACAGAAAGGTCATTATTAATAAGAGTTTTTGAAAGTTAAAGTGATCTTGGTTCAGTTAAACATCATTTTCATTGTATCCCAAAAATACTCTACAGCAAAAGCATCTCGAAAGCCAATAGAATATAAATTATCATTATAACATTAAAGCACATTTTATTTTAAGAATTCCATAACTTATGAAGAAGCAATGTTTTATTAAAAAGAAGTGGGCAAAATTTTATGAAACGAGTGTTTTGTTTTTGTATATATTTAATTATTTTTAATTTCTGTATAATATATCTTGATGTATTCTAGATGAAAAGGAATAATATTTTTTCATTAATTTAATACCAAATTAATTAATATGTTTACAAACGTAGATTTTACAAGTCTCACTGAATACTGCATTATTTAGCTTTTGTACAGTATATATTGCACTGTCAATATTGTTTGAAAATTATGAATATAATCTAAAAACGAAAAATTAAACAATTGTAATGATTAAATTTACACGAGTTTCAAAATGTTGAATAAAAAATAAATTCAAACTTAAACCAATAATAATTTTAACTACTCAACATTTTAAGGGGTGTAACAATATAAAATTAGCGTAAATTTTAATGTGGGTAGAAAATACATTAGTTAATATTTCATGCAAATAATAAAATAGTGTTTATTAAATTTTAAGAGGTATTTTCTATTCTTCAAGAAAATCGTCTGTTAAATCTTTTATTCATAAATGTTCATCCCAGTGTGATTTATTTTGAATTATTTATTTCATAGGTGAGAAATCTAAATTCTTCGCATCTTTATGCCGGATGTTTAATGTGTTTTAAATCTTTCTTGCCCATATATCTTTTATTTATAACATTGACACGTTTATATTTTGATTTTTTGCATTTCTTTGTGATAAAATAATTGGAAAAAATGATCTTATAATTCTCAGTTGTCTATCAATGCTTAAAACCGTATTTGAACTAAATGTCATTCAAGTAATGCTTTAAACATTTATTTTTTTAACTAATATATCATTTTCAAAATGCGCATAATCACAAAAAATAATATAAAAATCATATCGTAAAAAATCTAAATGATACTAGAATAAATAATTAGCATAAAGTCATTGAATTAATATATATTAAATGTGAAATTATTGTTATTAAACAAATATTATAGAATTCAAAAAAACTGTTAAATTAGACCAATATTTTAATAAATCTCTTAAGTTTATCAATAATAATCAGTTCTTAAGAAATGTGCATTGTCTTTTAGAATTTTTAAAAATTAATTTATAAAATGAATATTAAATGTAAAGGAAACAACGTATTTTATGATAAGGACTCAATGAGTAATTAAAATTTTAGTCGCACTAATATTACTGAATTTTTTTTCAATTTTGAAAGGTGCTGTTCGAAATTTTTAACTTTGAAAAGTGTTTGAAATGAGAAATATATTTTCTTATTCGTAATTTTACAGAAATCTGTTCTTTTCCCTTTCTTTAGTTCTATCAATATATAAATTTAAATAAACATACGAATAACTTGAATTGAGTTTATATCATATATCTATTTAAAATATGAAATTACATTTTTAAATTATTGAAAACATTTATTCATAAAAATAGAAAATAAAAAT
The DNA here is from genome assembly GCA_026290005.1 of Latrodectus geometricus. NCBI lineage: Eukaryota > Metazoa > Arthropoda > Arachnida > Araneae > Theridiidae > Latrodectus > Latrodectus geometricus. The sequence continues at coordinate 7,670 of JAPDSC010060396.1, forward strand.
ACAACTTCTATTGAAAAGTTATTTTATAAAATTCAAAATATTAATAAGAGATTTTCTAAGAAAATTTAAATGAATTTCTTTTATTAAAGTCAATAATTCTTTTTGTCTAAACTTACATTGTTTTCTTGAGTTTGTTGATACACATAATACATAAAATGGGAATTTAATTAATACAAATACGGTAAATTACATTTACAATAACAGGAATAAGCTCCTTCTTACACATAAAAAGTACTTTTTAATCCCAACTTATGTTGTATAATTTATATTCACAATGGAAAGAATATTTCTCAATAATTAACTTTGCAAAACTTAGCAGATTTTTCTTTTTATCTTTAAGGACATTTATACTTAAAAAAGCATAATTAATATGATTTAAGTTTATGGTATTTAATTAGTTAGCATGATGTTTTAAATCCTATTCAGCAGCTTCAATTTCCTCCAAAATAATTAATTAGATTGTTATTTTCAGAATGGCATTTTAAATACTAAATAGATTAATAAGTATTTAAAACTTTTAATGTGATTATATTTAAACATATATGTTTGACACAATAATTAATTTATTGAATATGAAAATATTAACAAAATTTACAAGTACGAATATACACTGGTTATCGTAAATTAAGAAAAATTCACAAAAGTGACGATAACACAAAAAAGTTATGTTTGGAATTTATATTGAGATTTATGCAAATTATACAATACATACGAAAGTAAAACATGCCATAAAAAGTAATTTCCAGACAATTATTGTGCTATAAAAATTAGCGTATATATTAGGGCATCATTGCTCTTCCAAAGCAGTTGAAAACGTTGCTAGTTTGAAACGTTTCAGATCTCGGGAGGTAGACTGAGAGCAGGTAGAAGTCGTCTTATAGCATCTCAAATACGCTTGAGTGGGCTAAAGTCCTGTGATCAAGCTAGCCAGAGTATGCGCTTAATTACTATCTGTTCAAGATAAGCATCCACGATGTGTTCCCTGTTTTGTCTCCTATTATCATCCTGCAACACAAAAGCATCACTTATTGATCCAGTATAAAGACGCACATAAACTTCCAGGATATCATCCATATAGGTGTGATCATTAACATTTCGAAGGGAAAAGACATGGAGGTCTGTGCGTCAATCCAAAGAGATATTACCCAAGTGCAGTTGCTGCCTAACACATATCCATCTTTTTCATATTAATGTATGATGAAAACATTCATATTAATTTATGATATTTAATTGATGAAAACGAGTTCATCGTTCTCTCCAAAAGAAAATGCGCCAGCAATCACTTTCGAGTCTAGACTTGGACTCATCCGTAAAGAGAACAGCCCTCCATTGACCACGGGCTAAGTGCACATGTTTAATTGCCAATTTCAAACGTTCGCGACTATGACGTGACATGAGTGGGCTGGAAATAACTGGTCACCTCACATAAATACCACGTTCTTTAAGCTTTCGACACATGCTTGATCTGGATACCAACATTATGAAGCTTACTGCGAGAGAGTACCTGATTTCAACCTGAGTTGCTGTTCTTATCTGATGCGCAGAATGACAAATGTAGGTCGTCAGCACTCGTGACAGCCTGTGGTCATCTTAGGATAACAAATCTGTAGTTAGAAATAGCGGCCAAAGTTTATGAATCACAAACGGACTCATATTCAGTTATATATCCTCATATATCTGACTTTATTCCACCCCTAGTTTCCCCATAGGTATCCATCAAAATTGTTCAGTCAAGTGACGCGTCAGGAGGCTTTTGTTACAATTTCGCTATTCCAAATATCTAATATTAGACAAACAGTGACAATTGCTGATTTGCTGTGAGACATCCATTTTTATACTCCTCGCAAATCAAGTATTCCGGCAGCAGCGCTACTATTCTACATGACATCATAATGCCCAGCTCCTTTTACTTACCAACGTATTCGAATTTCGTTGTCATTGGCTTATTGTTGGGATACTTATCGCTATCTATGTGATTTTTTCTTAATTTTTGCTAATTATTGTATATTAGGCAATAACTCGTAAAATATAATTATAACTTATGGCGTTTTAGCAAAATATATTCTAAAATAAAAAAAAAAATTAACTATATTGCTGTAGGTGACAAATTTTGAAATTGCCAATAATAAATTATTAAAAACACTTTAGGGAAATTTTTATACTTTGTAAATACAAACGATAAATACTCAAATTGATGAGCAACATTATAAAAACTAGTTAAGAAAAAGAAATTAATAAAATAAGAAAAATCCACGAATTGTTATTTGTTGTCTCATCATAATTAAAATTTTTTCTAAAAAAAAATAAATTCCTTATTCCAACATATGAAAATTCGTTATTAATGTCTAATCAATTTCTTTAATGATCGATATTCTTAAAAAAATATTTATAATATTTGGTCAATAAAATATTTTATATTCCTTGGCACAGTTAGTCCAAAAATTTTCAAATAAAATCAAAATCAGCCATCTTTGAATTTACGAAAAATATTTTTGATTTCCAAGAATGGTATATTTCGTCACAATTTGAAAATATCATTGCTAGACCGAATATATCTAGAAAACATTTTGTAGATATTCTACTTGAAAAAAGTTTTGTTTATATTTTTCACTTATGTTAGAATAAATTTATATGCATTTCATAAGAACATGTAGAATTCCTTCAACTAAATTTTAGAACTATTAGGTTGAATATTGAGAAAGTATTTTCATATATACAGCATGTACCATGTTAATGTATACATAAAACAAATCGAATTTTAACTTACGTCCTTATATATGCAGAGAAAAATGTGCTTCGAAAGTATCATGAAAATACCCAAAAATAGTTTTATTACGATATCTAAGCCAGATATGGTATTGATATTTATGAGGAAAATGTATTAAGGATGATATGGAATTACTATGCAAAAACAAGTATAGATTAATTTTTTAACCAAAATGAAATAATTTACATTTTTAGATAAAATTATAAAACATTTTAAATGAATTTTATAATGAAATTGTTGGAAAAAATTTGATGAATTATGATGTCGAAACTCTTACAATTATTTTAAGGTAAACTATATTTCTTTCCTTGTAATTACATATAAAATTTATGAGAAAACACTCAAAGGCTTAGATGACTACAAAGTGTAATTCATAATTTCATATTAATAAAAAACCATAATATTTATATCAAAGGAGCTGTTAAAAACCTACATAATAACTAATGTAAGTAATATTGTTAATAATCATTGAAACATTCAGATTATATTTAGATTAAATTAGATTATAATTAATTTTTTGCATTTTTTCGATAATGACTCTAATATACATGGTCTAGTACGTAATTTTATTAACTTCAAAATTTTTCTTACCCTTCAGATTAACAAAGCTTAGCACAATTGTTAAAAAGAAAATGTGGACAAAATAGAGTATTATGTATTTAAAAATCCTATCTCACAGTAATCAAAATTCGACGGCAATTTTTTTTTATTTTCATCGTATATTATTTATAATTAAATTTTTGTTGATATATTTTTAAGAATATTAAGAGTCAGAAAAATACAGAAATTCCTAGAAACTTATTTTGTTCAA
>JAPDSC010060398.1:0-40649 GCA_026290005.1 Latrodectus geometricus
AAAAAAAAAAAAAAAAAAAAAAAAAAAAAAAAAAAAAAAAAAACTTGCATTTATGAGTATACATAAGTAGTACTAAAGGTAAACAGAAAAAATATTTTAAAAAAAGAATTAAATCAAAATAATTTAAAAACTATAAGTTGTGATATTTTTATGTGAAAATTTATTTTATAAAATTAATAATTTCAATCATGTTCAAATTCGATATTCTGCATAGCTTTCGTAATATATTTCTACATAATATACTGCTAAATGATTTCCAAATATTAAATTTTCTAAAACATACTTAATTATAAGAATGACTGCAATTAACGAATTATGAAAGAGTTGTGACCGATTACTTTCTGAATAAGATTCCTAAATTCCTTGGTATGAACAATTCCTATATTCTTCGTAATAAATTGCTCTTACAAACCATTTTCCCGGCTTATAGCCTCGATCCCTATAGATTTCTATCTCGAATAAGTGTAATAAGAAAATCTTTATTTTGGACATAAACAAAAATCAGCCAGCCTCAGCATTTTACAATGTACCATTCATCTTTAACGGGAACGTGTGAGACAATACGCGAAGCCTGTTCCAAACGGCCCCTGCCCCTGTAAAGGCAGTATTTTGTACATGTCAGCACAAAATGGGCCGTAAACCAAGGCCCCGCGAAGGGTGAAATAAACTTTGACGGCCCTATACGTTACCTGGAAGGGTTTCCTACGATTCCAAAACTACTTCCCACCCCTCGCTCCTTCGAACTTTTATTGATCACGGGCGAAAAACGGTGTTTCTAACAAGATATGAACCATCCGCCTTTCTGACAGTTTCCCTTTAACTTAGTGCATTTTTAGGGAAATGCACTTTGGGCTGAGAATTTCAGCTTCAGTATTGCAGACTTGTTTAATTTTATTAATGAGAAAATTCATTTACGTCTAATTAATAAAGATATTAAAAATGAGTGTGCAGTGCTCGGAAAATATCTTAAAACTCTGAAATTCGACTTTATAAGATTCTTTTCTTCGTAATTTCATTTGAAATTCTCAGATTAATTTATTATAAAGGTATTATTAGCTTTTAAAATAACAATATCCAGAATCTAAGTAAATTGGAATGATTTTTAACATACTTTAAACAAAACATTAAATAATTAATTTTAAGTAACTTGCTTTTATGATCTCTAACTTTTAAGTAAGTAGTCCAAATTTTTGCATCAATATTGTATAAAAAGTCAATTCTTTTTTATATATTTAAAGAAATTAGTGTATTCTCTTCTCACTATTCAAATTTATAAGCGCTTGTTAATATTTTAGCCACGAATTGCACATTTGTTTTTACTTTATTTATTCTTACAGATTTTATAAAGATGGTTCATCCATATTCTATAATGTTATGGTCTTGAGATTGCGACTGAAGTCTTTAGTATCAGATATAAGGAGTCCCCTTTTTAATTTTCGATTATTTAAGATTATTAGCAGCTGAATGGTTAATCTGATCTTTAGTTCAACTGTTACCTTAAGAGCTGGAGCTGACGGCCGAACATTAGAGCTTTGGTTTTTGATTCAACAGTTCGTGGGTTTTAATTCCAGCTTGGCCGTGGACGTTTGAAGTATTTCGGAATTCACTTTAAACTCTAAGTCCCTGTCTAATTAGCTATCTTGTGCAAAAACTGAACGTTAAGTGACAAACAAAACAAGCCTACCTCGAAAGCATAGATATTTTTTAGGCCTCGAAATTAATTTTGATCAGTAGATTTCTAATTTTTGTATGAAAAAATTTCATTAAGATTTAAGTAACATTAACCTCTGAGTTAAATTTGTCTTCACATGTACAAAGTAATCATATAATATCAATTTTAACATTTGAACCATTCAACCATCATTCTCTTAAAATCGGTAACCAATTTTATTCGTAGCTGCCATGATAGACTAGAAATACTAGAGTTCGAGACATACGGTTCCAAACCATTAGGAGCTACATATTATGATTTAAATTCTACGTTTGTTTATGTTTTAGATTCTTAGATTACCTTATGTTTGATATTTTATGGTGAAGTTTCATCTGTTACTGTGTTTTTAACTTACGTTTAAAAATTCGTAAGATGCAAAGATATTCCTAAGCATTTGGAGCATCTTTTTCAACTGTAGGTTCAGGTCCAGTTAATCCTTGTATGCAGAAACGGTAATGAAACATCAATTTTATAGTAAAACTTTGAATTTGCTTCTACCTGTAAAATAATTTTAACATCTATTGTTTTTATTGAATCTTATACTTTTCATGGTTGATTGATACCTTTATAAAACTTCTTAGTATTAAAATCTTTTGATTCTGATCATAGCTATGACATAGTGTTTCTTACAATATATGAGCTAATTACCTTTCTCTGATGTTAGATATTTTGATTATTTCAAAATTTTAAACTGTGTTTGTTTTAATTCTCTAATAATAGCTCTGTCTGCAACATTAGTCAAATCAATGTTCTCTAAAGTCCTCAATTCACTCGTGCTCGGAAAAATCCTCGATTTCTTTATTTTATAGAACCAATATTCATTTGATAATTTCCGTATTAACTTTTGTTGCGTTGATCGATAATACTGCGATTTAAACTGTTGAAATGAATCAGTCTCAATTTCATACTTTGTTGCATTTTTTGTATTGATTCAAAATTTACTTTGAATTGTAGATTTTGATTGTATTATTTATTCTGTTCTAAAATGTGATGTAGAGCATCTTAACTTAAGCCAATATCGGGTAATTTTAGTCGAGACTAGTATAATACGTTCATGTGAATATACCATGTTATTTATTATTTGGAGCAAATGGATGTGGGCATTTAAAATACGAAGTGGTAAAATTTTACTCTTCACCCAAAGTGGCAAAAAGGCTGAAGCTTTTTCTGGGTGAGGAAACTTTCGTTCGGGCAACTCCTGAATGCGAGAACTTGAATTTTGGTAATTTAATTTTAAAATAAACATTTCAAAATATTCCTTATGATAACTAGCAGATTTAAATTTTTTACTACTCAAACTTTATACCACACTTTGCGCTTGATTCAGGCTGTCAACATTATTATTAATCGTGTTTTTGAGTAAAAAATTTTTCAGATTTTTAAAATATATATTCAAATTCAAATTTTAAAAACTCTATACCTAATCTCTGATAAATTACATATCACAACTATTTTGAACGTATGTCAACTTGTGTGTCTGCATTTCCAGATTAGCGCAGAGAAGGTGTCTAATTGAACACAGATTTTTTCTTCTATATTAATAAAATTTGGGATTTTGCCTATCAAATTTTAAAATTGGTTACTAAATAAAATTATTATAAGACTTAGAAATATAAAATTTAATATTTCACTTTTACAATCAATAAAAAATTTATTGTGGTGCTGTCAATTTTTTATCCTTAAATTAGGTTTAACTGTTCGTGAGTTTGAATCCCACCTTAGGATTAGTGGTTCGAAATCCTTCTAAAACTAAGTCTTGGTTTAATTATCACTTGTGTACAAAAAATACTATTGAGATACAAACCAAACCTAAATTATTGGTTCTTAAATAAACCTATAAAATAAGGAAACACATAAATTTAAATATTGCTAGTTTCCAGTTATTAATTCTTCAAGTTAGCTTTTTTTTAATAAGCTATCATGTTAGCTTATTTTAATAAACTATCATGAAAGGAAGAATTGAATGTAAGAAATTTCAAGTATATTTTCAACTGTCATTGAACAATGATGCAAAATTATTAAATTTATCAAAAACAGGAAATTTTGTAAAATTTTGCCTGCAATAATTTCTTTTGTTATTGAAGAAAAACAAATTTACTATATAATCTTCAAACCGCATAAAAATTACACTCTGGCCTTAGTTTCAACAGCTCGTGTATTCGAATCCCACCTCGAGTCTAGATGCTAGTAGTTCGGAATCCACTCTAAACTGTAGGTTTTAATGCAAAAATGGCTTCTCTGTGTTCCAGAGAAGTCATTTTTGCACCAAAACCTTCAGTCGTAAGAAGTGAAGCTTCTACATTATCCAATAAATATATATTTCTGCATGAAACGGTTGTTAGCTGTTGAAATCGGAGAAATTTTCAATTCGCACTAAGAAATTCTTTTATTTATGGAATTTTAATTATTCATAAATTGTTTAATTTATAAAGAATTAACCCTGCTGTTATATAATTATCGTAAATATATAAAAAATGAATTTTAACTTATATAACAAATGAATGTCAATATTTAAAAATATCAAATGTTTTTATAATTCAATATGTGATCTCAATTTATTTTTTTTATGTAGTGGAAATCCAGGTGGGCTGTTGTAAGCAAGCTGTCACCAGTTGCAGGTTTGTTTCCTTACAATACATATTTCTTTTATCTAATTAAAATCTGATTATCTGTACGAGAAAAATTAATGTTACTTTTTTAAATGTTTTAATCTAATCAAAATGCTTAAAAAATTGTTTTCAAAAACCTATTTTAAACCATGCCATAGATTTTCAGTTTCGGGGTTTGGCATCATGGATTGGTGTTACAAACTGGTGATTCGAAATTTGTTTTTAACGTCAATTCGAAATCATTACACCCATTCCAACAATTTCCAAATGTACTGTATGTAAAGAAAAGTAAACGTTAAGTGACAAATAAAATGCATAACAATTTTCTTGATAAAAAAATGCAAATTTTCTAATTTTCCTGTACATGTAAATAAAGATTTCTTCCGCGTCTTTTTTTTCTCAGAAATTCGACAAATATTTTTAGTAGTGTTGAAATTTTCAATTTGAATCGACAGCGTTAATAGTGCACTTTGTACATGAAGTACTAAGTGTGCTCTTAACTCTGTTTTTCTTTCTAATTTGTGCTATAAAACACAAAACTTATTAATGAATGTTTAAATTACAATAAAAATTTTGAGAAAATCTAATTTTAGACAAAATATACACATTTGTTATTCTGATAGAATAAAATTTATCAGATTTCTTACAACAGTTTTTTTTAGAATAGTTTATATTAAAATCTGAATAATAATTATATTCGCAATATTACAAAGAATTTTATAATAGATTTTTTTTAAAATTCAGAAAGGACATGGGATTTTAATTTATCAAGTTTAGATGTTTATTTGCAGTAGGAATTGTAAATAAAAGAATTTGCATAACAGCAAACTCCAGTAAAGTATTTCTCATATCAGAGTAATAAAAATGAATGAGTTTAAAGGATATCAAAATGGGGTTTTGTTTTAATATTCAATTTGTGGGAAAACTAAAAAGTTTTAACTTCTGATAAGAGATTAAATGCCAAATTTATGCAATAAATTTTACCGTTATAATAAAGAATATTTTCAAGTTATAAGCTTGTAAGTATTTTATAAAATTATATTAGTATTAATTACTAGAACATAATTTTATTAAACTGTGATGGCTGTAAATCATTGTGTTTTTGTTGATTTGTTTATTTAAACTTAATATCTAAAGATTATTTTTATGATATAATGGTCAAATTAAGCTCAAACGGGGCATACAAAGAAATGCTTATTGAACTAGACTATTTTTTGCAATTGGTCTAATTTTTAATCTTATGTGGAATATTTATAAAAATTGATTAAAAGAAAAATGGATGAAATAATTCTTATTGATACAAAATCGCTGGTTTATTACATTAAAGTTTAACATCTCATAGTTTTTCAGAAATTGTTTTCGGTATTAACATTGCGCCCTGCTAGGAATTGACAATTTTATTAACTTTTGATACTTCATGAAATATATCAAAAGCGAATTAAGTTTTTATTTCAAAAGATAATGTTAAACAGGAAATTTTTTGTTAAACTCAACTTGTAATTTGCATGTAACACCAAAATTAGCATATTTTGTGTTATAAATTCTTAATTTTGTCAATTTGATCTGTGATCAACTTGATCAATATATTTTAAAGATATGAACTAAGTTATTAAACCGTAGCATGACAGAGCTCGATGGTCGATTTCGTCATATATCCATAACCCAAAATTATAGGAGGTTTAATTACAATTAGTGACTTCAATCAGTGAACTTTGAAGAGGGGAACATTCAATAAAACTATTTCCGCCTTGGCATTCAGTGTTAAAACATTAAAAAATTGCTTAACTGTTCTAAATAAATTTTTTAATAATATTTTTTACTTTAAACTTTCCAGAAATTTTGTTTAAAGTACGAATTCAGTTGTAATACAAAGCTAAATATTTGACGAAGTTAACCATATAAAAACTTAGAAACAGAAAATAATCTTTCAAAAGTTGTAACTGAGCATTTTTTTAAGAAGTGGCATCATTCAAGTTTTCACCACAAATAAGCAAAAACACATTTTACAACATATAAATTAAACTAGTATGACAAATCTATTTCAAGTTGATTGTCAACGTGTTTAACAGCATCCGTATTTGTTTCCTTACTAAACTATTACAGAATGGGAGAAAAAAAAATTCTCGACTTAATTCGAGAGTTACAATTCGGATGGGAAATGACCCCGCCTTCAAAATCTACAATTTCCCATTCTACCTTATGCGAGAATCGTAAAGTACCTTAGCAAAGATGAAGTATATGGGTTCACTGGTCATTTCTTCCAGAATAACCATGAAGGATACTGGATCCCTGGAACTGTCTGTCCAGTGGTTTAACCTCCTTGTCACGTTCGAAAAGAAAAATCGATTCTTTTTTTATATTCTTTCGGGAGGGATTCTTTTTCTTTCGAATGTACCACAGTTGGTAGCAAACTCCTCTTCCGCACTCTAGAATTCTCTTGGTGATCATGACTTATGGGCGAGGTTTCTCACTTTTGGAGATTGATGAGTTTTGAGGTACGATTCTGGCAGATCGTATGCCTTCCTAATCGTAAGTTTTCCTCTTGATGGTTGAATGCGTGAAAGTTTCAGAAAAGTGGAATTGATTTGTCTATATCTCTTACTACAAACAATTCGTCTCTTGTTCGAATGGATTTTTTCAATTTTCTTACTTCGAATCTATGTTCTAACAATCTTAAGGTTTTCTTCTATGTGGAGGCAATATTAATAAGTAAAACTGATTTTATAAATAGCCAAATTAATATTACATAATTCATTTGTTTATTTTTAATTTATTACGTTTATAATATTTTATTGAAAAAATATTTCAATCCTTTTGTTTTTAAAATTCCTCTAAATACTTCAAAAATTATAATATTAAAAATGTATGCTCTAAAATTAGCTTGTAATACTGTGAATACGCTATTCTTTTTTAAATACAAAATGAATTATTCTTAAGTTTACTCAAATATTCTGAGTTACTTATCCTTACATACAAGAATAAAGAAAATTAAAATTGTTAAAAAATATCAATGTATTAAAAATTGTGTTTAAGGCTATAATAAAAATTTAAAAAATAGTTTATTTAAAAAATGAATAAATTGAGAGTCAATTTTCTCTGTATTTACAAATAATTCTTAAAATGGAAGCTATTTTGGTATGAAATATTTTGTTAAAGAAATGTATATCCATTCATAAGATTAAATATCGATTTATTTTGAATACTTAAAGATTTGGTCCTTATATTCTATTGAGTCTTCAAGTATGGCATACGGCTGCTTTAATTTATTATGTTTTTGGTAAATGTAAAATTAATTTTATGAACACCGTTTTTAATAAACCACTTTTTGAAAAATGTTTTCAAGAAACATTTTCAACAATAAAAATGATTTTGTTTCAAATGCTGCATGGGTTTTTAATGTTGTATTTGAATTAAATATTGAACTAAGAAAAAATAAACTAGAATTTGAACTTTACATTCATTTTTATAAATACGTAGGATTTGTGCTTCACTTAAAGATTTACATTCTCGTTTTACTAATGTATTCTAAAATTTAAAAGTTCTGATTAAAAAAATATTTAAAAGCAGTTAAGGTGACATTAAATTATAAGTTGTTACCAGGATTTGACTTACTTTAGATGTGGCTGGATAAACACATACGAGCTCAAAAGCGACTTAAATAATCTGGAGACTAGCACATGAATAATCTAGAAAGAAGGCGTTTCAAATGCTCTATTGAAGATTGGTAACTCCCTCGGGTCTCGTTTGAAAGCATGTATACGAGTAGGACTAATAACTATTTCATTTCAGATGAATTTGTTCCTTGCGATTGCTTTAAGTTTTCCACAATTCTTTAAGAATTTCTGTTTGAATGTCAAGTTTTTTAATATATTTTATTCGAGTATTAGTTTATATTTTATTGAAAAAAAATCTTTAAGCGTTTTCAATGGAAATCATAAGAGTATTAAATCTTAATATTTAATAACACAAGCTTAAAAATTCTTTTAATTTTCTAATCCATTTTATCTACAGTCATAGAAATTTCAAATACATATTTTTACGAATATAAAAGTTAAATTTAGATATTTTTAGATTTATAAACTTGCGTAATGTTATTTTTATTTGAATTATATATGGACTAAATTTAATCACTCGGAACTTTGAGTTTGCTCTATTTTAAATAAGCTTACGGAATCATTGATTCTAAATAATTAAAAATTCTATTTTGGGAGAAATTATTTTTATAGATTTGTTTGTTCTCCTGTTTTGTGATTAATTTTGCACTTTGTTTATATTCTTATAAATTTTCCATTCGAGGGAACTGACTTTCCAGAAAGACATTACGTAATAATTGTCAAAAAAATTCAAAATAAACTATCGTCTGAAATATATTTCGCCCTTTCAATAGCGGCGTATGAATTGAAACTTTAATTTTGACTTTTTGTTCGCATTCCATTCAAATATTCTAATCTTTAATACGATAAATCACACTTTCATATAAAAATTAAATCATTCGCACTTTCGCCTGCAGTTAATTAACATCCCACAGATAAATGAAGAGGCGTCTAAATTTTTATCATTTGAATTATCTTCTATTTCCGAAGGCGAATTTAATCCATTTCTTATCTTTGGCAAAATGGCAACGCTGTTCTTTCTTTGTGCTTCAGACTCCTTTTTTCTCTTTTCGTAATTACTTTGAATCTTTGTAAACTATCGATTCTACTATTATTACACCGTAATTATGCGTGCCAGATCTCTAATTAGTTTTAAAAGGATGAACACACAAAATATTTTTAAAAAGTTAAAGGATATCTCAATTTTCTATTTTTTTTTTTTTAATTTATCTTGAAAAAGTTACAAAAGGTTTGATCTTTAATTAAATGTATTGATTCGATTTGAATTTCTTTTTCTTGAATTATATACGATTCGACAATCTTTTAATTGGCTACATAATTTTTTCCACTGAAACATAATACCAAAAACTCTGAATGTCTTAAAATTAAATGAATATTTTTAATTTAAATGTAAGGCCTTTTTTAAACGTTTATGACGTTTTCAATGTGGATTTATCTAAAATTCATCTTTTATTTAAATCCAACCAATTATTTCAATATACTTTTCTTTTTGTGTTATTCTGGTTTTGAATTAACTGTAAAATTATTAAATTTGAATTCTTTTTTAGAAAAACGTGTGTTCATATAATTTTTATTAAAATTCAATTTTGTAAAAATATTTTCTTAAAAGTTCTTTTCTTATTGTGAAAAATGAAGATTATATCTATATAAAATTTAAAAATAAAAGTACAACTTTTTAGCTTCAAGGCACTGTTGCAGTTCTGAAGACAAATTTATTTTGCATTTTGACTACTTGTTTAATATATTAATATGTTGTAGAAATTTTGCAGAAAAGGTTGCAGATACAATTGAACGTTTCAACTCGTGGAATTTTATCAGTGTGGCCTAATTCAAAATTAAGGAGCATTGTCATGTGTTCTTTGAATACATTCAAAACAATAGCTTATTGTTTACTTTTGTGCTGCATTAATATAGAAATATTTTCCTAATAAGAGTGAGAGATTTTACGTTAATATATTATGTTCCATCTAAGGCATAGGACAAAATTAGTGCAAAACAAATGAAATTAATTGCTTAAACATTTATCTATTGTTTCTGTTTTAATAAGATCAAAATAATATTCTTAGATCAAATCTTCGTTCAAAGATGTCTTTTTATAATTCTTCTTTTTATATTCTTTTTTAAGAGAAGAATAATTCAAAAATGAGGAGTGAAAAAGTAAAACAATAAATTTCTAAGCATAATTAAAATAATAAACTCGTATTTTGAAATCTATTAATTGCAATGTGTTAACTTTATGTAATTAAATCAAATTTTCATAGATCAATTTCAATTTGATGAGAATGTGACTGCTACCGTATTGGAATATCATTTGTTGCTCCGTATAACATGGAAACACATTAGATCAAGGGAGAATCTTCGTAACCCTATAGACCATCTGATAAAATACAGTTGCCCTTTTTCTTATGGAGAACTTAAAGATATTTTCTACTGTGTAAAGTCTTGAAAAGCTAAATAAAATGTCGAAACTATTTTTACAATCGCAATACACGTCTTAAAGGTCGACATACTTGCTGGTATCATGCGTCAAATCAATTACTGTCTTGATAATCTTGGTGCAAAGAAAGTTTATTGATTGCAGACAAATTTATTAACAAATCAGTTATATTTTTCAGATCAATCTAATGATTAATGTTATTATAATCTCATTTGATTCGCTTACAAACTATTAAACTTAAAATGTCAATCTGTTATAGAAATTCTGTATCATACGGATAAGTACTTAGTGTCACTAAATTGACTTTAAAAATTTCTGTTTTTGAATATAAACTTACATAGTATATAAATATTAATACAAACATATTCCGCTTTCTCATATTTCCGTTTATTTTTTTGCACATTTTCTTTTTGTTAGGGCCTGCAATTTTAATTATTATTTGGTGTTATCTTAATATTATTATTATTATTTGGTGCTATCTTTTTATTCAATATTAAATACTTAACATAGCTTTTGCTGTATAAATATTTTATCTAAGGTTTTTGAACAGTGACAAACGTGTCACAATAAAAATCGTTAATAGAACAGAGATTTTAATATTGATTGATCTGCAAGTATTTATCCATAAAACCTAATAATCAGAGAAATTTATTATGATTTAAATACTTTGTATAAATTATCCAGGAATAGATAAAATCGCATGAAGCTCAAAAACATTTAGTTTCTTCAGCTGTCGTATTTCTAGTATTTTTAAAGTACAAGAAAAGATTTCACTCAACGTCTACTTATATGCATTGAGCGAAAAACTTTTTCCAATAACTTTTTTACTGGTCTCTTTTGTTGACCTACTCCTCTTCGGTGATTCTTTACTCTTGAACAAACCTTTTCAAAAAGTTGAAGGCTCTTAGAGGAAAAAATATAGAAAATATATAGCTTTTGTAGTAAAGCGTCTGCCTGAACCACATTACGTCACGATTGCACACACAATCAAAGGGACCTCCTGTACTCTGTGTACCGCCTTTTCTAAAAAGGATCATGCCCTTCTTTGTCATTGCTAAGAAGGTATACAAGATTAGAGTGGGGTTAAAATTTTTTCCTGCTACCTCTTCAAAAGAATTTCATTTAATTGTAAAAATTTGACTCTTATCTCAGCTGCCCGTTGATTGTAACTATTTAAAAATGAAATGCGATTTTCCTTTCTATTTTGACTCGTCACAAATTTTAATTGAAATTTGTAAATGAAGGGAAAGCTACATTTAATTCAGGTATAATTTATTATCTTTTTCGTCGATAATTAGTAATTAGAATCTTAAGAATTAACCAATCGCTTTGTGATAGGATTCTTAAGAGTGAAACGTTTCGGATTTGATCCTAATTATTTTTCGACAAAGGAAATTAACTGTCTAGTATATGATATTAATTAGTCAATGAATAAGAATTTCATGTACAATTTGCTTTTTAAGCAAGTTTAATATGAGTTCACAATTGTTGTTACCAAGGAAATACCAGTGCTATGTTTGAACCTATGTTTAATTAATCTTTAATAATAAAAACACACAATCATGTTATTCTGATATGATAATTTAAATATGTATTAATTTCGCAATGTAAACATGATCATTTTGTTAGAAATGTAAAAAGTTTCGATATAAAATTTAAAATATTTAATGCTTAAATTATTATTTTAATGACTACATTTATCTTCAGATGCTGACAAAAATGTTTTAATACTTTGGTTTTCTTTCACCTTACTACGGTGGTAGTGACTGAATCATCTTAATCATTTAAAGAGAAAAAATTAAACGTTTAATTATCTTGGAAACAAAAAAATTGGAAATGATACAAAGAAAATTATCTATATAGTCATCGCGAAATTATTTAATACACATTATTAAAACCAAATATTCAAAAATTGCACGAAAGAAAATATATTATTGATAAAGATTAAATTAAAATAACTATGAAATCGAAAGTAAAATTATATTTGCTTGTAAGTATGAAATTAGAAAAGATTACACTTAAAAAAATAACTTATTATACTAACCTTGCAGCAAACTATATGGCTTCTATTAACAGTTTCTGTAAATTTATTTCATATAACACAGTAAAAAATTATATTAGATTTATATGAATGATGAATATAAATATTGGAATATTTGAATTTAAATTAGAGCCACATTAAATTTTCCCCAAATTAAATGTAAATTTTTGAAAATAATTCATAAAAAAAATTGAAATCATTTATTATGAATAAGCACTTATTAAGGACTACTTGAAGTATTGTCTTGCTCAATCTACAAATTTCAACAATACGAAACATTAGAAACTTATAAAAATGAATGTGTGACAAATTTAATATAAATATATAAGCAAATAAAATATTACCCTTTTAAATTTTAAATAAAAGTATTTCCTAAATATTTTCTAAGTAACTTTAAAAGGAAATTTCCTTATTTACATTTGTAAAACAGTATATATAGTTTGAAATTATATCATTTTAGAGTAAAAAAAAGTTCTAAAAAAAAAGTGTATACAATCTTTTTAAATCCAAGTTTGCCTCATACCTTTCCCACGGATAACAGTGATTGACAGATGTGTATACAATGAGCTCCTATCGAGGCGTTTCGAACATTCTTGGATCTTTTTTTTTTTTTCCTTTTGTACCAAGGGATAAAAGAAACAAATTCTTTCCTGAATATAGGTTTAGAAACTAGTGGAAGTAAGAATACATGAAAGTGTGTTCTTTAAATACATTCTATTTTATCTCGTACCTTTTTTGGTCTCTTTCAAAAGTATTACTTTGGATTTGTGTAATTTATAACAAGTTCCAGAAATGTTTTCATAAATATTTATGAAACTTATTTTTTTTTCACGTGTAATACGAGTTTAAATCTTTAGAACCATAAAAATATGTAATAATTGAATTAAAAATTAAAAGCGGTTTTATAAATCTTTGGGTTAAGTGTTTTTTGATTAAACTGAATTCTTAATGTGTTTAAGAGGTTAAATTTGGTTTTATATATTATGTTTATCACTAAGGGGTATATTTAAGTGGTATTTAGAATCAGATTTTAATGTTGACTTATATATCATAAGTTTCAATACATTTAATGTTTACAGTAGAATCTCTTATTAAAATATTTACATTAGTAATATTATACTTTCTAAAATTTAAATTCTCAAAAATAGAATAGAAATTTTTCTTCTCTTTAGCCAGATAATTATACTATAATCGTTACCAAAATATTTTATGTTTTATTAAGATTATAAAATTCAAAAATGCATATTCATTCAAAACTTTTAAGTATTGTATAAAAAACGTTATAAAAATTCCTAAAATGTTAACTTTTTCAAAAATAAATAGCCTAACATTTATCATTTAGTCTTCTATAAATATTCAATCACTTTGTACTCATTTTTCTATTACTAAATTTTTTATCAATTAATTGCAAAAAGTAATGTGGAAAAAGACAAATTAGAATTACTCAGTTATTTTATTTTTGTTTTACACAGTTATTTTAGTAAATATGAATACTAATTATACAGTATTGTAAAATTAGTATTCATATTTATTCAAATTTCTATGAATTATTATTGAAGAGTTTCCATTGCAATGTTTATTAGCGATTATTAGTGAAGAGTTTCCAATTTTTTTTCCTGCAAAATTTTTATTCCAAACATTTCTGCACTACAAATTTTCAAAAACTATTTATAATTCTCCACATTTTATATAAATGCTAATTTTTAAAAAACCAGAAACATCAAACGTAATTTTTCTCTTCTAGAAATTGCTTGCCCTAATTCCTAATCATTTCTTTTAAATAATTCAAAGGTAAGACAATCAAAATTTCTAAATTAAAAATGTTTTGAAAATAACTTTAAGCATGCAACTAACCCATTTGTATAGAATTATTTCCTAATGAATTGAAAGTTTAAACTTGTCCGTGATTCAGTATGAAGAATGTTTAGTTTTTCATAAATTTTTCGTTTTATACTTTATGCTAGCAAATAATTTTTCGTTTATTTTTGATTTTACTTTTATAGTAATTTTTTCATATTTTTTTCATTACAAATAAATATTTAGATTAATGGTTTCTATTATGCAGTTGTATTACTTATGTATTTGTAAAATTCATTTTATATAATTGTACTGATAAACTTGTGTAATGTTCAATTCTGATTTGAATATATAAATGTACAGATAACATTTTTTAATAATTTAATCTGTACAATTACATACAAAGAATAATTTTAGTGTCCTTTCACACACACACTGAAGTCTTACTTCAGTGTGAAACCACATCATATATTCGAAATGAATCTTAAAACAATTGTAAAGTTTTATATCATTCTCAGTTTCCAATTACAAATATTTATCCCTAGAGTCAGAATTTTTATATCGTAAATTTGTGTGTAGTACTTAAAAAAATTTTTAATTAAAATTAAATTTATTGATGTTACATTTTTTAAATATGTTAGTTATGGCTACACATTTAAAAAGTGAAGAATTTTATTAAATTTAGGAGAGAAGAATTACATAAACTGAATTTTATACTATGAGCGTATTTATTAAAAGGAATCTTCGTAGTGATTTCCTTAGGAATACAGAAAAAATAATTCATAAAAAAAAATAGGAAAACTTCGATGTGTTAACAAGTGTTTTAAGTGAATCAATATATAGTTAAAATTTTAAAAAAAACTGCAAAGTGTCCTAGCTTTTGCTTGTTAATTTCACTATCGTGTATGAGTATTCTTATCATGTATGACTATTCTTCCCTATTTATGTTTCCTATTTATAAATACGTTAATATATACAATTATAATATATATACATGATATTAATAAATATAATTTGTCATTTCAGTGCTAATTAAATTTTACGTTTATTAATGTCTTTCAATAACTAGTATTTTTCCTAGCAGAGCTATTATAAGCAAATTTAGAATTTCCTTATTTGTAATTTGAATCACATGCATGTTGTCAATATTTTTATATTTTTTCTATTATAATATACATTTTTTTAGCCTGTACCACATCTCTAATGGATATGAAATTCTGTTTATAATAGATATCACATTTTTCAATTTGTTTATAACATTTTTTAATAATAAAGTAACAAAACATTTTCATAAATATCATTGTTCAGCAATTATAAGAAACGAATATTTTGTTTCCATTAAGCTTCGGTCACAAAAATTCTAGTCCTAGAATTTTTGACATTTTCAAAAGTCATAGAAAATAATGCATGTTTTCGTTTATTTAAAATAAAAAATACTTCACTTTTTCAAGTAATCTTTTTTTTTTCATTTGTTTTTAATCTTTTCAATTTGGTTTCAAAAAACATCTTTCTTTTTTTTAAATTATATGTTAGATGTATTTTTTAAATTCGCATTATTGAATTTCTCCAGTTTCCTACAATTTCTTTTCCGAATTTACGCCTACTTTGGCTCTACTCTTGTCGAAAACAAATGTTTTGAAGGAAATATTTGCCGGGCAACATGAATGATACATTTTTGCCCCTCGAAGTTTGTTTCGTTTTCTTTTTAAAACTTCCTGAAGTAAAAAAATCTCTTCGTATACCAGCTGTGTTCCTGTGATAAGTTTCTAGAGGAAACTTAAAGTAAAACAAGAAAACGTAAAAAAAATTACTGAGGAGTTTGATAAAACTCAAAATTTTGAAAGAAAAGAATTTATATTTCTTGCGACAAAAGACAGTTTTTGTTTTTCATAAATAAGATTGTGTGAAGTTAAACATTTCCATGAAACACAATTTCATGTTATAACAACAAAACTCGTCTCTTGAGTAATTTTAGGTAAAAATGCTGTTTAAGTTTGAATTTAAGATATCTTACAATTTAAAGAATAATACTTATAATATTTATCTGTATGTTGTGTTTGCTAATCAAATTATTTTTGTTCATATCTCTACAAATAATAAATGATTGGTTTGGAATAAAAATACAAAGATAAGAAACACAACAAAATATAACTTTAAGAATCTCTTCGCTTAGTTTAATATATTTATTCGAATTATTTCCTGGCTTGAAAATTTTCTAATATATTATAATATGTGTGTGCATGCGTTTTAATAGTTACAAAAATACGAATCCTTTTTCAGCGAATATTTGATTATGAAAAACCTAATTTTCGTTCAATATTAAATCTCAGTAACAAATATTATATAATTATTGGCAAAATTTTGAATTTTTAAAATATAATAATTGCATATGATGAAATTAATATAAGAAATACATTTATTCAACTTTCCTTTTAATTTAAAACAAATTTCTTTTATATTAACTGAAAACATTTGAAATTGTTTTATAAATTACAATCTGTTGAAACAGTTTAATGTTTATACTTAAATTTCATCTTTATTTGTACTTTTATTACATGTTTATAAAATATTTTATTAAATGAAGTTAAAAAATCAATTCAAATTAATGTATAATCATCAGCTGATATTTTTTTTCTGAATCAATGATATATTTATCTTTATTGACATTTTTGTAATTATAAAATTTTTATAATGCATCTTATTTCTGAAATTTTCGTAACAGAAACAATAAAAATAGATATTTTCAAAAATTCTTTGCAGATAAAATTGTGGTAATGCCTTGTTCAGTATTATGGAACAGTACAAAGCATTAAATAAAGTTATGCTTCAATAAAATTTCTTGATTTCAAAACAGCACCAACAATCGTGTCAAACATTTTAACATAATGAAAATACAATCACAATTATTCGTTAATTTGTCTTAATTTTATGTGTATAAAATAAAAAGGCCGGGATATTTTTTATGAACCTCATATTTTATGAATATCATTAGTCATGAAAAACATGAATAGAGGAATACGAGTAGCATATTGTTCTCTGATAAATAAATGACCTCCAATTTATATTCCTGTTCCTCGTTAATATCTTATGCATTTGGAATTTTAAAAAAATCCTATTTTCTTCAGATTACACCAATTTATCATGAATTTGAATTTAAGGAGAGTTTTGAATATGAAGGCGAAATTTTTTTACTTGGGGTATCTTTGATTAATCTTTTTAATCTTTCATTGAGGTCGCATCATTTTTATTTCTAAGAAATTAGAAAATCAATAAGTTAATAAATATACGTATTTATTTCCAAGTTTAGAAAATTCAATGTTTGACATGTGCATTAATCACGTTGAGTTTTTATAGCTCTATGTATAAGAAATGTAATTTTGTTAAAATATTTGTTTCGTTTTACAAGTCATTAGGTTTTTAATTTGAATTAAATAATTAATTGCTTTTAGAGCAATTCATTAAACAATATTTTTAAAATTATTAAAAGATTACATATATTTTTTAATGGTTTTTTTAAAAATCAAGTTTATGTAATTTAGGTTAATTTATAATATTTCATAAGAATCTATGTATAATAAATATTTAATATTTTAAACATTAATTATACATAGATTTGTAGTAAATTTATGTATAATAAATGTTTAAAATATTAAATATAAATTTTGTATTAGAAAAATTGATATTTAAATTAAGTTTTATTAAATATAAAATTAATTTTCTTGTTCTATTTCCATTGATTAATAGTTTAATATAAAGTTTTCCTTATGTGTTTTGAATAGTTTTTGAAAAAAACATGGTTGATAAATAGTGATATACATTTTATAATTCCTAAAACTTGTATTTCTTTAGGTTCAGGATGTCCTTTTTGGACCTTGCGCCTGAAAAAACCACTTGGATCTCTTTAAGATTTTTAAATACTTTCGCAGTCGATTTCGTTCCACCATAAAACTAAAAAATATATATCTTCAACAGTAATACAAAATTGAAATGTCTTAATCTGATTATTATTAATTGTATATTTTCTTTATTTTTACTTAAATATGTTTAGTTGTATTTTGGATATTAAATTTGATAACTTATGATTTTTGGAAGGCTTGTGAATGCAGTGTGTTCAAATATCAATAACAAAAAAAAAAAAAACGTTTATTTAGAAAGTAAATTAACAATGCAATTTCTCTTGTAAGGTGTATACAATACTTTGCTTTCTTATGTTTGAAATGATAAAGATATTATACATGTACAATAAATCTGAAAATAATAAGTCAAAGTACATGCATATGAGTTAATGTTACAATATTAACAAAGAAATTTTATTTTCATAAAATAACTTGGCTTAATAATTATGTTATTGCTTAGTAGAAAAATCTAAGTAATGGCTGTAGCGATGAATTAATATACAAAATCTACGTGCTTATTATTTTCTTAATTTTAAATATGGTGTATAAATAAAATTAATTCAAAAACAGTTATGCAGTTTAATGTTTAATAAATTGAGAAAACATTTCTCTAGGTCTATAGATTCAGTATAAAATGAATTAGGTTTTTTTAATGGGCCTGTTGGGAATCCATCCATTTAATAACACCCAACTTCAGTCATGCAATCGATAAGCACGATCTTAATTTCAAGCCTCCCTCCCAAAGATTTTCACACTCCCACTACGATCGCTGTTTCCTGGTCTTAATAACAATTTTCAAAATAACCTCGGGGTGCTAAGAGGAAATTTTTATTCTTCCCCCTCCCCTTTGAACGTGAAAGTTCTCGAGTCAGGCAACCAACTCGTCAACCAATCAATAATCACGCAGCCTTCGAGACAAATCGTGTCTTGTATTGCACCAATGCCCAACTTAAGTGTCATGTTCTAGGTTCTGCTGCAACCATTAATAATGGCTGTAACTGTAACGGAATTTGCCGATAACGAATGCATTAATAATGTGACTGGTGGTTTGAAAGAGCAAGCAGCTACTACCCCTTTTAAGACCTTAGTTTTCCCTTTTTTTTCCTACTGATATGGTGGAGCTTTTTAAGGGTCTTGGGAAAGAGGGTGGTGCTCTCATATTTTATAGGGGTTATCTATCCAAGGGTTGACGACACGCCTGTTCTGAAGGAAGGAGGTGATATATTGAGCCCTTTCATTTTTAAGAGGAATGGGCCGATAAAGCCTAAGATATCAAAAGCGATAGGATGAAATATAAGAAGAGAATTCACTTTTGATTTCGTTCTCCTATGAAGTGAAAAAGAACTGAAGTTACGGAATACTTTATTACTAAAACGTTGCACGCATATTTTAAGTAACTATTTCCGTGCTTTTAAATACCAGAAGGTTTATTTTACACAATTTTTACAAATTATCTTTAATTTTTTGTCCTAAGTTGTAACAATTATTGTAGTTTTTTTAAACCACATCGTGTAAATTATAAAATAATTTCCATTATTTTTAATAAAGCATATAAATATTTCAATATTGTTTGAAAAATAAATTTATTTTTGAGTTTCAATATTAAGTTGGATGTGAGTAATTAAAATCGTGAAAAATCATGAATACAGATCTGTAAATGGACAATCAGGAATTTATATGTATTTTGTAATGAAAGAAATAACGTTTGATAATTTTACTACAATTTTTGTCAAAAAATATTGTTAGCAGGCTACTAAATTATGTGAAACTATTCCCTTCTTATTAATGCCGAACTGGCATCCAAATACTTAGCACTCTGACAACAGTACGTGAGTTAATAATTCATTGGGCGTGGATGTGTATAAGGGTTCGGAATCTACTTTAAATTCTGGACCCCGGTCTGATTAGCTCTCATGTGCAAAAAATTGTTGAGTGTCAAAGAGAAACCAAACAAACCATCTCTTATTAAAATAGCCCCTTTCTATAAATTGAAATCCTGCCTATATATTACATTTTTAATAACATATTCCTATAGCTTTAGTTACGTTTCTAACTATGTTTAAATCAGCTGTAATAACTTAATAAATTCATAGTTCCAAAAGTTTTCTTGGCGAAATTACTGTGTAATATTGAGAATTCTTGTAATTGTAGTCTGAAGATTTTTCGGAGGAACCTTATTTATTTTTGCATGGAAATGGCTGGAATCACGTGGTTTATGCTGGGTGGATCGTTAGGCACTATTAATGCCGCCCCTCCCGAACAATTTATGCCTGAGGAACTAAGAGTCCTCTCCTAATTACAAAACTCAGTATCTGTAACAATTGAGAGATATTTTCCGTCCCAACAAATCGAGATAGTGCAACCAAATGTGCTACTTCGTTCGGTGAAAAGGAACTACTTTTCTCGCCACCACCCCATCCTCGCCATCCTTTTAGCTGGCGTGTGCAATTGATTTGCAGCTGCAAAGTACGGATTGTGTGCATCGTGAGGCGTAGTGGTATAATTGCCTAATGAAGTGTTTTAGCTTCCAGTTAGCGAACGAGGATGGATTAATTGCCAATTTTGGACACAAAGGTTTCGATCGAAAAACGGTGACGTTAGGAAATAAGACGATACGATGGGATTTCGGAAATGCCATATTTCTTCGTTAGATACAGTATCACTTAATGACATTGGATTATTAAACGAATGCTGTTACAAAAAATTGAACTAAAAACTTGAAAAACTTTTTTTACATTATTATTTAAATTCATGAACAAAAGGAATGGGAATTATTTTAACAACATCCTTATTTATTAAAACATAAAGGGAAACATCTGAATCTTTTAATTTCTGTATTAAATGTATAAATATTAAAGGTAGATTCAAACGGGTGGAAAGGAGTGTGCTTCTGATATAATTTTAAAAATGATTTACGAACAATTTATGAAGATAATAAAATCGGTTTAGTTAGCAGTTTTACAAACTTCACATATTTCCCTGATTGTAAATCATCTTGAAGTTTGTCATTTAAGTAATTACATCTGTTTTTATTTTTTGAAGCAACCCTAAAATATCAAAGAAATAACTTAATAAAATACAAGATAAAATATTCTTGTAATATCATCTTCAAAAATATTAAAACAATTTCATATTTTAAATGTTAAAAATTATAAGAATCTATGCTTTCGAAAATATTTTAAGTAAATAATATAGTTCAATATACTGAACTTTGTAAATGAAACAAAAATGTGATTTAAAAAATGTTGAGAAAAATGTTCCTAAATGTTAATTCAAGTTTATTTTTAAAAAATAACTCTGGAGATGTACAGTAAATCTACAAATTTTGTAAGATAATATTTGACAATTGTTTGTGATTATATTTTGAATATTTGATATCTTTTGATAAAAAAAATATTTAATATGATTGATAAAAGTGACAGAAAGCTTAATAAAAGCTAACAAAGTACAAATTCATATTATGAAAGCATATATTAATGCCCTTTGTAAATTTTATACTTATTATTGTACTTATTGTATAGATTTGCTTTAAATTAACTGCAGGTTTTATGAATGACATATTGTTCGTAAGTATTTTAAAATTTTTGTAATAAAATACATTGGGTAAGTTAATTCTAAAGAGTGAAGTTTTTGTCATTCTCATTTTTTTTAAATAATTTAAAAGTAGTTTTGATTTATGAAATATTTCATAATGTAATAGAAAAATATTATTTAGAATTCTTAATATTTATTGGACTTAAATTTGCATATATGCGTTTGTATTTTTTAATACTTAAATTCTAAAACAGATTTTCTGAGTTCAACATCCATTTTTAATATATATATATATATATATATATATATATATATATATATATATATATATATATATATATATATATATAATTTACGAATTGTGGATCTTATTTCATTTTAGCTGTAGTGTTGATATAATTTAGGAAAATAAAGTGACTACCTGAATTATTTTTTATCTAAATGGTTATTTTATTAAGATGAATGCGTTCTCCAAAGCGCTGTTATTATAATAGCAAGTATGGTTTCGGCATAAATTAATTTTGTGGTTTATTTTCTTCCGCCAGAAAATAATTAGCTATAGTTTTCTACTTTATTATAAGTATAGTTTAAATTCTGAACTGTACTAGTTAAAAAGACCTTGTTGAATGTTTAGAGTTATATACATTTAGGCAAATAAATTAATAGCCTTGTTTATAGTATAGGAGCTAAAAATATATGCAGCTGTGTTGGGAAATAATTTAATGAAAGCTGCATTTTTCATATTTCAAACATAGATGTTGAGTTACCTCGTAGACAATTTTTTATTTTCTTATTCCGCGCACTCTCCACCGTTCCTTATACCACACCAGGGATTCATATCCTGCACAATGGTTGCATAAAACCTTTTATAGCCAGGACTGTTTTTAGGTGATAATGCGAAGTCCGTTTTTTTCATAAAAAACGCCAGATCACGCTCATGCATAATTCTATCTCCCTTTACCTCCCCTGTTGCTGATGATTGAGCGTTAGACAATGGGGCTCATGGACTCAGTAGAAAACGCAACCCACGCTTCCACGGTAAATTCTTCAGTTCACCCCCAACCCCCAATAGAACCCCACCCTCGGAGTATTTGTTTAAAACATTTTCATCGGGGTAATTTTTCTCCCTCTACCCCTTATCCGTATACTACGCTCCTTACCCAAAAGTACACGAAGGTAAAAAAAAAAAAAAGTCCCGCATGTCCCCAGAGGGTCGGGCTGGAAACCATGTTCATGTCGCGGCCCTGACTCCCACGCGATTCATCTTCGTCACTCTAAAATCTAATGGCTGATGTGTACTTAATGGTTTAACGTTGTCCGATTAATGCGCCAGATGTGACGCAAATTTGTAAGAAATGCTGAAAGATAAAACTCGTTCCGCTATATCTAGTTAGTCTGAAATGTCATTTAATTTACGTACGATGTATGTTTATATTATGAGGTATTAGATCCGTATTGTTCTGAATTTTTAGATCATTAAACCATTATCGTAGGAAATGTACAGTACTTGAAAAATTTGCTTTTATAGCAGTGTATCTTAATCACCTATTGATTTTACTATCCATTTTTAAAATGTTAAAAATATAAAAGGTAATGTACATTAACAATGTGCTACCTAATCTCAGACGTAGATATTTGTGAGTTGTTCGAATCACACTTCTGTTGTTGTTGTTAAAGACACTTGGCGATGCCAAGCCCGCCTGTCAGAGACGAGGTGAATGAAGTCAGAGAGGGAGCGTTTTCTAATAGAATCACGCTTCTAACTTGTAGATTGCAATCAAATTATCTTTCTTAAGTATAAAGGGACAATAAAATAGAAACAAACGTTTAATTGTGTCAGCAAATTTCCAAACCAAAATTTAAATATTTAGAAATCGAAGGATTGACAGAAATGATTTATTTTCATTACATAATTGAAATATTTGATTAGAAATTCATTTAAAAATTTAAGTTAAAGATGGGATAAGAGAAAATGTGTTCAAAACTCGGTTTATAGATTGAAGTTCTAGTTTTCATAGAGATTTAAAATGAAGTGCTAAAAAATTTTAAAATTTAGGGTATTTATATAGTGTTAATTAAACCTCCTTCAAACTGAACAGTAATTTTTATTCATGAAACTCTTATTTTTTCCTTATAATAATATTTATATGTACAAAACTTAAATGCAACATAACATTCTTATAGTGAAATTTTCATTGGCTGCATTGTCATGTGCAATTTATGTTATAGAGCAAAATAAAATAAAAAATTCATTCTTCATAAATGTTGTATTCTTTCCTAAAATTATTTTCAAATGGGATATATTTATTAAAAATCCAATAAAGCTCTAGCTATTGTATTAACGAAAGAAATGCAACTCATTTTTCCTTTTCCCAAAATAACAGTTGATAACTAAATGCTCCTATCTTCAACAGTACGCTGCTTCAATTTTTCATTAAAGATGAAAATGTTTGCTGTAATTCACATAATTCCAATAAGCAATAGAACCTTTTATAAAAAGTTTATGTACCTAGAAACATGAGGGGAGAAAAGTTGATTCAAAAAGGACCTATATAATCAAATTTGACAGTAATAATGATTTAAATTGCTCCATTAAGAGGAATCTCATTTAATTAAGAGTTAGGATACTTAATCTTAGATATTATTACATAAATGCTCATTTGTTGTAGCACAATGATTAAGAGCATAAGATAAAAATGACATTTTTGATAAAGTTGGCAAATGATTAAATAAGAACACTAAATTGTAAGAATGATTTTCAAAAGGCTCAATTCTAAAAACATTTAATAACAAGCCATGTTTAAGAAATTCAATAGAAGACAATAACATTTATCCTAATGTGTTTGAAGAAATCTGAAATATAAAAAAACAATTAAATACCTTTCTTACCATCACTTAGATATATTTTAATTCTTATTTATTACTTTCTTCTATATAGTAATATTCTCTTTATATAGCTTCGGGATTTTCCCTTCTGTATCAAAAATTTTCCTATTTTTCTTTTCCTATCTCTCTAGTTATTCGAATATTATTGGATATAGAAAAACAGCAATCTCACTTAATTGGTTTAATAAGATTTATTTGTACTTCATTGGATCTTGTGAAAACAATTCTCCCAAAACAATAAGAATAGTTCTCTATATTAATATCACAGGATGGACAATTTGTAAATGGGAAATTTTTATTATGCTATATATAAGTAAGAGCATTATTCCTGATCAAATTTAATAAAGTTTATTTAATTGAATTTGCACATATATTGCTCGTTTTAAAGAGAAATGTTTCTGAAAAGTGTCAATTCATGGTGGAAGTGTTACTTTTCTTTCAAGATATTTTTTTTAAAATCTTGAAAGAAAAGAAAATGTTGAAAGTAATTGATAGATAGTAAATTCTCATTAAAATTGTATTTTAGGGACATAATTCTTATAACTAAAGAATATATTCTATTTTCGCCTCATGACTATCCTTTTTGTATTTTTTGATTTTTGGTTAATATTTTTCTCTACATTAACTTAGAATTTACTAATGGCAACCAACCAATTTTGCTGACTAATTAATTTTTACTTTTTTAAGGAAAGCACATAAAACTTTAAAATTTGAATCCAATTCAGAAATTACCACTCTAATTCAAATAAACTTAATTTTAAAATTTCTGCCACTTGGAACTCGGTATTAATAAAAATTAAGTTCTTCTTTTTGAATTTGACGATAATATTCTAAATAGTGAACTTCAACTAAATGCAATTAAGAAAATGATAAAAATTTTATTTTGGTAGTTAGATCAAAGACTTTCAAACATATTCAAAATGCTTCTATATACACCATTGCATACAATCATTTCCTTGAATCGTTTTAAGATAAATGGTCATAAAAATATGGATACATAATGCGAACTGCATCCCAACACTAAAAAATCTTATAAAGAAATAGAAGTTCCAAATACTCTATTTTATGTAAAAATAACCCTGAAGTTTTGAAATTTTCTCTCTTTCAAATACCTAATCCCACCAAAGCTAACGGCGACTATACAATACCAACCCTAGATTCTCCAAAATCGAACCTGTACCATACCAATCAGTTCAGAAACTGGAAAATCCTGGATTTATTCGGCCGACACCTGATACCCCAGCCTTTCTCGGAGAAGTTCACCTCTTTTCCATAAATAGTTTAATCAGCATTTTGTGCTGCATTCTATTCTTTCTACTTTCCCTAATGTTTTAACAAGAATGTGATTGAAAACTGGAAAAAAGGAATTTCCTAAATTCTTTTTGTATGCTTTTTAGTGACATATATTTAATGCTGAAAGAAATGAGGGAAACTCTCTCTCCTTGACAGTATTATTGCTAAACTTTTAAATTTATTTCTGGTCTTTTTTTTCCGAGATAAGATTTACAGTGCTAGTAGTAGAGTACAAACAAAATAATTTTAATCATTTGAAATTATTTCAATCAAGAAGAAATTCATTATTAAATTGTAAGATTTACGATTTAAACTTGAATCATTCTATATTTCTTATATTATACATTTTCATAAGTCTTATTTTTACTAACCAAAGCTAAAAAAAACTATTTAATGATATATAATAGTTAAAGAAGCTCTAGTGAAAAATAATTTTTCAAATTAATTAATATTGCATCTCTGGCATAAATTTCTAATATAAAAGACCTGCGACTGTAAAATACTGAGACAGGATTTTAATTAAAATATTAGAAAAATACCAAAGTTAATAAATCTTAAATTCTAACCATATTTAACTTTTGGATTTTTTACATCTGTTAATATTTTTTCACCTAAAGATTCATTTTTATTAAATATTCTTCTAAATAAATTTGACAATTTTATCATTTTCGGGCGATTTTTTTTAAAAATTTTTTTGGTTTGAAAGGTTTTTTAAACTGTGGTCCACTTTTAATTGTTATTAATTTATTATATTGCAAACTTTATTCACACATCTTACGAAGCGAGTGTTCGTTCAGACATTTAATGTCTACATTATCGCAATAGTCAAAAAGCAATAAATGTAAAAAAAAATTCAAAAGCCGAAATTTTTTTATATAATTTTATTACAGACTGAATTTTCAGCGTAGCTTTAACTCTACAATTCTTAACAATAAAATCTTATTCACGGGCAGTTTAACATATTATTTGATTAAAAAAAGAAGCAGATTAGTTAATGTATCGCAATATAAATGTAATAAAAAACATCGAAATTTAGTATCGTGTTTAGTGTAATCAATTGAAACCAAAGTTGCATATTATAGACAATTATTCTCAAATTTTATTAAATTAATATTAAGGCACAGTATTGTTCATATTTAGCTCAATTTTAAATATGTCAAGTCTATAAGCTTAGCATGTTTAAAATTGCTTAGCCATACATAGAATTAATAAAAGAAAAGATTTTTGTGTCATATGTGATCACCAGCTGTGTACTCAAATTAACAATTAGGTTCTGTTCCATATATTTTTTAAATATTTAAGAATTATGACACCTATTCATACGATATTAATTTTTATAAATTCATCAGAATGATCAGCAACATGAGCTGAAATATATATGCCACCAGATTTTTAATTTCTTTCATCCTTCTTAAACATGTTAAGGAGGGGTTTCTTTCTTCCCTTTATGCCATCGAAAATATCGACTTTTGCTTATTTCTAAACGTTGCCGCATACTTAATGCACTTCCAAGTTATCTTCCGCTACATTAACTCGACGGCTGGTTCTAAAATTCCCTCTTTTACTACTCGATACCTGGTCATTAATATTGTTGCCGGATGCGAAATGTTTTTAATTCGTTTTTACTGTGGAACATTTCATTTCGCAAGTTGGAAGTATCGCAAACACCCATCGATAAAGCCAGCTGCCACGCGTCGAATTCATTGGACATGTTCCTGGTAATTAACAAACAAAATCGTAACCGCTGTTTTAAATGCAATAAAATGTTTTTACTTCGCATTTCTATTTATTAAGCGGTTGTAATAAGTATTTAATGAGTTAAGTTTAATGGAGTTTGTGATATATAGATCTATATAAATAAACTTAATGACTCATGTCTGTATCCACATTTCAAAGTGTAAAAAAAAGTATCATGAAACTCTTTGTTTGACATGAAGTTCATAGAATCATAGATTTTGCACAAGATTTTTATAATACAAAATTTATTACCTTAAAGAAAAATGGATGTTTAATTTAAAATAACATGAAAAGAACATTCAATTTTAATTATTTTTGAAAATAATTTTTGAAGTAATTATATTTTCATAAGTTTAATTCAATATTTACAAATCATTTCCTAATACTTAAAATGACAAATTTCGGAATTGTAATTTTGTTTGATAAGTTATCATTATTTTACAAGTCATAAATATTTAAAAACTCTGATAATATTTCAACTAATGAATTATCATTAAAAGTAGTAGTTTTGGGGCAGTTAAATTTATTTTCAAGTTTCAAATATAGCGTTATCGTTTTTAGGAATTTCATTAAAACTTGTTAAATTTTAAGACTTTCCATACTTTTCTAAATATTAAATCCTTTAAAAAATGATTTTCCATATAGATTCCTGGAACTTTTGTCTATAAAACGCTGCAAACAACAAAATTATATAATTATCAGTATTAAACTATCGTTATTTCAAATAATCATTTTCATACTATTTATTTAAAAAAATTCTGTGGCACAACAGTTCATCGTATGGCCAAGGCTTACATTACCCATATCTGTTTTCTTGATAGAGGGCTTTGGGTGTGAACCATATGTTCCGGTTAGGTGGTTAGCTTAGCGTGAAACACCCACAGTTTAGTTCCCAAGCATGAATGGTACTCAGTTTTATCGACCCACTGAAGGAAGGAAAGCTATTAGCTTTGGTTTAAAAAAAAAATTCGAAACAGACTTTTCTAGATTTGAATCATAATGTTTTTGCTCAATTCTGTGAGTATCTTATCAATGATCACTTTAAAAAATAGTAATGATAAGTAATTTTATATATATATATACTAAATAAATAAATCTGGCCTACCTAGTGACAGGATCTCGTCTCAGTTTGCAAAGCTCTGGTTCAAAACCAGCTATTTTTCAACAATGAGAGATGAGTATTGAATTTCTGTTTTGTAAATTATCATTTGTAGTGGAAGTTTTTTCAGGTATTTCCAAAATTAATCCCGTGTAAGAAATAATACTACTCATCATGTATTTTCAAAAAGTCATTTGTAAGAATTATCCATGAAGTTCTCAAATAAGTTATTACTGTTTTCAACTTTTTGACTATCCTCTTTTCAGTGTAATGTGAATAAATTCTTTCAATTAGTTACTTAAAAACTATCATTGGTGAATATAGCCAAATTAAAAAGCATGAAATTTATATAAACTTAATTTATATAAACTAAAATTTATATAATTGGTATTTTATTGATTTATTACAAAACTGCATTCTATTAATAAAATCTCAATGAATTACATATTGAGAAAGGTGTAAATTTTAGTTACATTTTAAATCATTGAATTTTGGACTGTGCGTAAATGTGATGTATTTTTGTGATTTAATTTAATGGTTCATATGGGAAGGCTCCAACATTGTAAAATAAAATATCTCTAGAAATTTATCGAAAAGTCTAACTTAAAAAATCAATTATATATTGCACTTACTTACTCAAACCTAAAACAATTTTAGTTTTAATTTAATTCCATGCAAAATGTGTTTTTTTAAATCACATAAAAAGTCGAATACCTTTAAGTTTTCCTCATTGCCTATACAAATTTTATAATTTATTAAATAGACAATTCTTTTCATTATCGTTATTATATTTACGCTTGGTAACAACTAGTTAGTTACAGAAATTTTTGTCAGCCCACGATTGGAAACTTAACTAATTATACCAAACATTTTTAAACTTCGTTCTGCTAATGACCTTCTTATCTTAAAAATGTAAAATAAGCAGTTTTGGATGTTGAGCCTATTCTAATATCACCCCATTAGGCCGCTAAACTTTAAATATTTTACTTCCTCCGAAACACGTACAAATAAAAACGATATTTTCCCACATACCATCGTTTCTATTGTCACGGCACAGAAGTCGTTTGAAATTTGGAATAATGGGCAAGCCTTTTGTATACACTACACTAGCAGAGCAATAAACATAAACTTGGGAGAAGGAGCATGGGGGGATTGTCCTGTAAGGAAGTGAAGTGAGTGAAGTGGCAGCTACAGTATGGGACCTGATAGGGAGCTCGGTGTAAATAGAGTGAATCTTTCAAGAAATTCCAAGCACCGTTATCGAAGATTCACCTCGACGATTTCTTTTATTTCTTACACCACCCTTCTCCTTATATAGCCGAAGCGATATTTTTCTCCCGAAAATAAAAGGGCCCAAGAAAAGGAGTCCGGACCGCCCTTTAGCCTTCCCTCACTCACCCCCTCCCATCATAAGAAAAAAACGAAAGCCGAAATTGAAGTCGACTTTCTTTTGACAAGTCGTCGACAATACTTCACGCCGCATTTCGTCCATATATCAGGGTTTTTCTTTTCCTGATATATCAGAAAAATAAGAAGATGAAAATG
The DNA here is from genome assembly GCA_026290005.1 of Latrodectus geometricus. NCBI lineage: Eukaryota > Metazoa > Arthropoda > Arachnida > Araneae > Theridiidae > Latrodectus > Latrodectus geometricus. The sequence goes on from JAPDSC010060398.1 coordinate 30,200, forward strand.
GAAAAACGTGAAAAAAAATAATAAGGAAGATATAAAAAAAAATTTTCAGAAGCACCAACTCATGACTGTCGGCATCTATTCTTTTCCGAAGAATGTCAGAAGAGATGGTTGTAACGGGGTTTTGACTTTGTAGAAAGATTTAACAAGTAGTTGGCAATAGGTTTTACTTTTTCACCTTTTTCGACCCAAGATTTTAACTTTGCAAGAAATATTTGCTGGCATCTTCAAATGATGGATATGATAGACTGGAATCCTTACTTTATATTTTATAACTTGTGACTTGAGAATTTTTTGAAATTTTATGACTGTCATATACTTAAAGATTTTATTTGCATACACATTTCTTTTACATGTTTGAGTGCTATATTTCATAAAATACTACATTTTCTAATGCTCCTATTTTACAGAAATAAAAAATTTATGGTACAAAATTTTTTCAAATTTGATTAGACTTTCATTCGAGAATAATTTATTATATTCTGCTAAAATCTCTTTTCCAAATGCACTCTAATTATGCATTTTCTGAAAATAATCCTGATTCAAGGTATTGAATTTTGTTTTTTGGTACAGCAAATTTATGCTCAAACACTTGCGGTTTATGCTTAATACGATATATTAAAAAGGGCATTGGTACACTTTCCGTACATTAAATAAATTTAATAAGACTTCGCACAATACATAATATCAACTTTTTTTATTGTTTATCAAAATTGAAGTTTAATTTTAATTTCTTTAAATAATAAAAAAGTTATTAATCAAGTAAGCTTTAAAAGTCATTAAACAGTAAATTAACGCTTGCTTGAAGGATATATCAAGTAAAATCTAGAACCTGAATTTTGATTTGCATAAGAAATCCGTTTAGTTGTAGTTAATAATTAGTAATTTTTTAGTATATTTTTTCTGTAAGATATTGCTTGAAGCTATCTGGCGTTTGCTTAACCATAATTCTTATAATTTTAAGCAATAACTTTTGCGTTTTTCATCTATAATTGTATTTATCTTATTGTTATTAAATTAAATATATCATTTTAAACTTTTTACAAGCTTTTTCCTCAGAAACTGATTATAATCATTCTCCATCTAATATACATTATTTAAAAAAAATCTTTTTAAATAAAAACAATTTAAAACTATAGTAATTATTATCCCCATTTCTCACTAGCTATATATTACTATTTTAAGATTTCAAGCATCCAGTTGATTATGCTAAAAACAAATTCAAAAACAAAATACCCCATTCATAAGCGCAGTGCATCAGGCTCCATTTATTTTTTTTACAAGCTCATTCTATTTTATAGCTTGAAATAGGGGTGTATAAATAAATCGTTAGAAAATATTTTGAAAATGGAGAAGCTTTGTCGTACTGCTTAGCAAAAGATTTACTTTAATGGTGTTTCTTCCGCACAAAAATTGTTTGGGTTTATCCTTTTCGGAAGATGACTGAAAAAGATGTTACCTTTTTTTTTGCTGTTTCAGCTTATTGCTGCTTTTCTATTTATGGAGAAACAAGTTAGCATTTCTTTCCAAAAGTTCTGATTTGTTTTCCCGGTGGTTTGATGTAAGAGAGGGAAATATATAAATAATCTGCAATGTTTGGCAGCGAAATGAAAATTTGTTTTCCAATTTTTTCCTTTGTGATGCAAGTATTGTGGTTTTTGATTATTCCGGAAATTGTTTTCATATCACTTCCATACACGGAATTTTAATATTTAATTTTCTTAAGCTGTTTCGGCACGGCTGAACTTGAATAAGCAAAAGTATTTTATTCCCAAGAAATTGCTTAGAATGATTGGTATATCAAATTTGTTCATCGGCATATATTTAATGTTTTTGGATGTTTGCTAAATTCTGAGCGTATAAAAAATGTATTGCAGTTAATTTTTAAATTAGATTTCATTATAAACTTTTCAGCTATGATTTTAAAAATCTAAAGAATTACAGGAATTTCCAGAATGACTTTAAAATTGCGCATTTAATAATTTAACTAAAATCTCTATTTTTATTTCGGACATTGGTGATCAAGATTTGATTTGTCTTTGAGAAGTTCCATCACTGACATTTTTATAATTAAAAATTTGTGCTTTGTAACATGGAAAGATTTTGCTTAAAAGGTTTTCATATTGAATATTTTTCCTTAAAAGCCTTTTCCAATTTCATTAAAAGATCAATTTTTTTATTGGAATATTGTATTTTATAACATTTACTCTTTCCATCAAAGTTTCATTATTTAAAACTGTATTATGTATTTATAAATAATAGTTATAAATGAAACTTTAATCGAAATGTAATAAAATACAAAAATGTGTACAGAAAAAATTGGATTTTTGTAGTAGTTAACGTACATGAAAATTTCCACTACTACGAAAATCCAAACTGTAAATAAGAAAATAAATTAATGAATTTATTAAATAGATGATTAGTAAGTAATATTTTAATTTTTGCTGATTTTTAATGTATAATAACTTTTCATTTGATAAGAAATCTAAAATTAACTATTTGTTACTACCACATATTTATCAAAGTACATAAGTAATAATAATGTAAATAAGAACATTTATATAAGTCCTCTTTCTTATGTGACTTATTTTTATAACAACGATACATCCGATGACTTCACTAGATTGTAGTAATGCTTCTTTATTTTTTTTTTCTATTTGTAGCTCTGATGAAATTTCACCTAGTTTTTTGCATTTCAAATAGTTACTTACCTAAAATACATAAGATTTGAATTACAAACTGATTAAGATTTTCTTGAATATGTGCTTTTAAGCAGCAAATCTTTGTACATTTCGTATCAGTCTAGAAAAATTGCAATGAACAGAGATAGTTAGCTTTTACAGTCATATTTGTAAACTGCAATGCTAATAATTTATTGAAAATGCACACACACACACACTTCATGGTTTTGGGAACCGATTGCCGAAACACTGAATCGTAACCCTTGATTCAAAACAAAAAATAATTAAATATATAATTTGGTATCCCAATTAAAAAAAGTTAAACTAAACTCAGTGGCAAGACAACCCTCATGTGGGCAAGGCCTACAATACCCACATTAGTTTTCTTGACCGAAAACCCTGGGGTGCGAAGCATGTCTTGGTTAGGTCTAACAAGAACACCCTCCCCTAGTATTTAGTTCCCAAGTGTCCTTCCTACATAGTTTTATCGACTTACTGAAAGGATAAAAGGCTGAGTTTACGTTGTCCAGTCCGAGGATCGGACCTCAGACCTTTCTTGGAAGAGCCACTACTACGGCACCGGGCTTAACTTAGAGGTTAAATCTGTGATTAATTTAATGGTATTTATGATATCTTTTAGGATATACTTTCACTTTTTATAGAAGCCTCGAAACATGTAAACATCTTTGAAGTTTCAAAACATAAGACTTTGCATTTTTAAAATTTAAGTAAAGCAAATTAGGTAATAGATGATATACAAAGCTACAGTAATAGGGTTATTTAATTTTAAATTTAGGCAACTGAAACAAAGGAATTTCGTTGTCTCAAGCTCTGATCATTGAGTCTTATTCGCTTTCTGCCCAGCTAGACTTAAGAAGATAGAAGCTTTGTTTCAGTTTGTTTAATGCACATCTGACGTAAAGTATGTAAAGAAAATGTTCAAATTTTCTTCCTTGCGACACATAAATATATCCTAATAGATGAAAACTTCTTTGGAAAAGTACTGTCAAATATTTGAATACAGTACATTTACAATACACTTCATCTATTAAGCTATATACTTCGCAATATTAGATATGAAAGTAAATTTTAATGTAAGATATTTCATGCCATTTTTATTACTCAAATCTGAAATAATTGAAATATTTCATTCTTTACAATAATTTGTAGAATATAATATGCATTTATAAAATGAAAAAATCAGTTTCTCCATTCAATATCTATTAAACTTCATAACTTTTCCATCTCTGTTTGTCTAGGATAATCTAATAATAAACCAAAATTTCTTTCATTTTTGAGTAAAACAAAGATTGTTTCATTTATTGTAAGCAGAAATGGGTTTTTAGTATTATCAAACACAAAACGTAACTCTTTAGAAATTCCCTATACCACGTTTCCAAACTGTAATTTCTTACAACCACACTTAAATTCTTAAAATATACTTAACAATACTAGAAATAAAGGAATATTGAATAAGTGCGTTAACAAATTCTAGCGGTGATTTGCTGAATTTATAAATTTTGTTAATTGTATACAAATATCTAGAATTCATTTCTTCAACATGCAAATTTCATTAAACAATGACTTCTTTGGCCATGTATTGAATTTGCTAATAACATTGTTACTCGGCAATTCAATGCAAATCCGGAATTAAATCTCTTGAAGCATTTACACTTCCAACACAATAAATTATGCGATTTAAACAAAATCTCCCTGGAGAGGGAAAGTTTTAAATTATGAGTCTCCTCCCAAATTCGGAAGTTTCTTTTGTTTCGATCTTCTTCCAAGGGTATCGTTCGTTTACGCAAATTTAATAAATATATTAGGCATTTTCATCGCTTCAGAAAGAGCGACTAAAAGTTATTTCAGAAAAGATTTAAAATATGCGCATAGTTTAAGTGTCGTCAGATGGATGGGCAGGGGAATGGTTTGTATGAACAGGTTCTGTTTATTTTACTACTTCGGCGTAAAAATTAATATGCATAATTTTGTTACCCGTACAATATAAGGGGTCTTTCACAAATTAACTTAGTTTTCACAAAACTTTTCCAAAATTCTTTCAATGTTATGTATTTAGTGATTTTCTAGATGTTTTCATAGTCAATTGTATCTTATTTTAGTTGTATCATTTTTGAAATCATGTAACATTAGCGCTTAAAATAAATATAATTTTAATAAATAATAATTTTAAAGTACTATTTCCGTAAAATAGAATCGTTTAATTTTTTTGCTTACTAAATGAGTTTAAAATTTGAAAGATATGCTGACCAGTCAATTTTCAGATTACAAATTCGTCTGTTCATAGTTTCAGCTTCGAACATTAGCCACTTTATGTATTAAAAAATTTCTCCAAGTAGATCTTAAGAATATATTTCAAATTATCTCAAATTATCAATCTATAAAACTTGTTAAAATCTCATAACATTTTAAATGAATTTTATTGCAGCAATTGCAAAGAATAAAAAATATGATATTTTACAAAATTACGTTTTATAAAACCACATAAATAAGTTCTATTTGTGATTTCGAATCATTCGTAAGAATGAATGTTTGTCGCAATTTGGAATTCATTTTGAGCCTTACGTCTTGATCTTTTTATCCTCTTGTGCAAAAAATGACCTTTGAGATACAAACCAATCCATTTGATTAAAATTACGATGAAGTGTAATCAAAATTTTGGAAAACAATTATGAACTTTTATGGTGTAAGTTGGTGTTGTATTGACGGTACACAAGCATCTTCTATGAAAAGTTAATATATTAAAATGAATTTTGCTTAAAAATGAACTGTTTAGAATTTTAGCGTGGAAAAACATTTGCAGTTATCGAATGAATCGTTAAGGAATGTTATATGCTGGATATTTGTTGTGCTATATATTGGAATTCAAAATGTTTCTTAAAATATATGAATTATAAAAAATTAACCCATTTTTTTCAACACTTTTTTTTCAAATATGGTTGTATATTTTTAAAATAAGAACTCTTAGAATATTTAGTATCAAGATATGCAATTTTACAATAATTTGATATAAATTATATAGTGATTTTTGAAAACACATGTGTCGTTTATAATTGTAATACACTGCTTATTATTTTGTAGCAATAGTTTTAAAAAGTAAACTACAAAAATTAATTTTTAAATTTTTAAAGTTTTTAATATTTATGAATGATTTTAAAAATTCAAATTACAAACTATTTTTGATGTTAATATTAACTGAAAATAAGTTAATTACATTGGTGTAATGAAAATATTTATTTAAATCATAGTCTGTTTTCAACCCAATACATTTTGACATTAGATATAGAGGTTATGCTTTCGTATTCCCAACCGGTGGGTTTGATTCTAATCCCAAACGGGAAAAGCATAAATGCTGATCCCTTGCAACAATTATCTCTCTTGTCTTAAATAGTTTTATCCCAAAACAATATAGGGTAAAAAACATTGACTTTTAAATTAAAATCTCGCGAGATAAACAGTTTTATGCTTCTACATATGGAATATACTTTAAAAAGACACATTAAAATGCACACAAGTACTCGTCTTATTACAGTTTGATATCTACAGTTAACGTGTTTGACTCCCCATGCAATAGAAAGACTAATAATTGAAAACTATAAGGCATTTAATAATCTTGGATCTTTGACTTCAAGAAGTACTTTTCGTAAATGAACTGTATCACATGCCGCTAGAGGAAAAACTGGAAAAATTAACAAAGTGTCCTGACATTTTTTTCAAAGGAAAGTGCAACTTCAATTTTCTATTGTTTAAAAGAAATGAATCTAAGACCTTCAATTTTAAAAAGCATGATCCTTCTTCAAGATTACCGTCTTAAACGAATAATGTCTTTTTCCTATCATAATATTGCACTGCCTTATCAGATAAACAACATATTATACAAATTGAATCCTAGAAAGTTAAACACACAAGACTGATAACATCTAAATTATCCTTCTGACTTAAATTCCTTAATTGCTAATAATAAAAATTCTGACTCAAATGTGGACACTTGTAGTGGTTATGAAACTCCTTTAAATGGTAAGTGTCGAGGGAATCGAACTACGAATGCAAAAAATGACCATAAAGTGTCAATTTACTGAATATTGTATTTGGAACATTTTTCAATACTCGAATTATAAATGTATGATTGGAAAAAAGACATTTTGAATCAATTGAAAAAGAGTGCAATCCTTTGAATTTAAATTATTTGCAATCGCTTCTAAGAATACGAGGAAAAATTCCTTGATACGAAACATATATCTAAAATATCTTTAAAAAATATATTCCATCATCAGAAGAATAATGTCAGTAATTCTAATTGGGAAGTTTTGTTCATAAGGTAATGTTTTCAATAATTGGGAATCATTATTTAAAACCGACCATACCTTCAGATTAATAGATTCATAAGTTGTTTCCCTAAATGAAAGATATTAAATAAATGTATTGCAGAAGAATGGATGTCATAACCTGATGGAAAAATACTTTTCCAGATAATGAGGAAACTTTATTTACAAGCGCATGTGCTTGCTCAGTAAATTATATATAAAAAAGAAAGTATAGAACATTCGATTTCCCCCTATTTCTATGCGTATGAGTCACTGCGAGGCACGATCTGTATTTTTACCACCAATTTCTGGCCACATGTAATTCATTAAAAAAAAAAAGAGCCACCCTTAAATAATGGTCATGTTCGGCCCTATTTAATGCTTGCAACACCTGACATGTAATTTGCAAAGGGTGAGCTTTTCTCTTGTTAATAGCCGCAGCTGCAGTCCCCTCAACCTGCTATAATGAATAGTAGATCCTTTGTGCACATATTACATGTTAGATTTCCTATCGTTTTAACAGATTAGGACTAAACTAAAAAAGATTAGGATGCGTTTTTAATATAGATATTAAGATGTACCTAATTATTTTTAATACACAATATCTAGCTAAATTATGCATTGTGTTAAATACGAATTTTATTTAATATGAATTTTTAAATAAGATGTATAGATGGTTGCATGTACACATTATAATTAAATTTATTTTCTTAGTGATATTACTTAAAAATTGAATTTATTAATTTTACAATTTTGAAAATGTTACTATATCTAATTTTAGAAACCTGAATATTCCTTTTTATGAATTAATTTATAATTCCTTAATGCTTCAGTCGAGCTATCAGGTAAAAGGTTAACAATTGGTCTTTCTGCTTTAACTATTGGTGGATTTGATTCCTATTTCCACCGTTTGATGATTGAATTGATTTCTAATCCATTTAAAACTGTTGGTTCTGGTCGAATGAAATCTTTATACGCTAGGTGATAACCAGATCAATCAATTTATAACTTTTTGACACCAATTTTTTGCGCGCTTAAAATCAGCAATGCCAAGCGTAATTTGTTCTATAATATCAGTTGTTTCCATTTTTAAAGTTAATGCCTGCATAATACAAAAGATCTGATAACGCATCTTTTATTTGTATAGCCCAACTGGTTCCAGAATTGTTAACACTTTGACCTTCAGTTCGTCTGTTCAATTCGCTGTCGGTAAGAAGTGGTTGTGATAGTCCAGAATTCGCTTTAATTCATAAGTCTTGATTGAGTTAGCCCATGTGTACGAAGTGACCGTTAAGCAAGGAGTTATGTTATAGTGTTTTAGGACCTTATAAATAAAAAAAAAATTTGAATGATTCTTCTGCACCATATATTTTAATATGTATGTAAAATAAAATTATCACATGAACATTTTTGTAAAATTGTATTAAAAGACTTCAAGTTTATTATACTAAAACTTCTGAATTCAATGCCGTAAATTGGTTATAAATTTTTTACTAGCTTTATTTAAGCAGGTAAATAGACTTCTTTATAACTCATAATTAAGTTTCCCCACATAATTTATCAGGCCTACTTTTTTATGAATGTATTAACGTGTTTGCACGCAAACTGTTAATTGAAAAATTTATTAAATTTTGTCATATCATGATCATAGTTATTTATTAATTCCTCTTATGTCAGTAAATAAATGCTTTTAATTTCCAAAATATATAACGTAATTTTGATTTTAAAATCATCAAATTTCTTTTATACATTTTTCTATTTTCTTATTTAATAAGTATTAATTGTGTGCAATTAAAATACAAAATTCTAAATTTTTTAAAATTTTATTCTTTATAGATAATATTTAAGAAAAATAAATGCTATATAAAGTCTAAAAATTATAAGTTTTAATTCGTTTACTTTTCTGCAGCATAATGAAAATTATTAATTCCAACCAAACTCGACTTATGAATTTCTAAAAAATATCTTTTTTTAAAGTCATAGTCATTAATCTCTTCGTTATCTGAACAACATGCTGTCCTCGTTCCCATCAATACCTTTCTAACACAGGGCCATCAGCGCTCCACCCTAGGGTCCTATGCAACACACGAGGCAGCACGTGTTGGTAGCAATTACCGATATCAGCGGAGCGTTTGGCGTGTAAGTCTGATTCATTCCTGTCAACTCCACTTCTCTGCGCAGCTGGAGTAGCCCAACCCTGCAGGGTTTGTTTAAGCAGTGCACCTTCCAGTTTTTTGCTTTTCCCATTGTATTGAGAGTTCAAAAAGTACCCTTTGAGTTTAGAAAAAAATCCTTACTCTGTTTTTTGAGTTGTATCTGAATTCAGTTATCTTAGTTCCTCGGATATATATATACTACATTTACTGGAATTATGAGGCCAGATTGAACAGTCTCACATGTGGAAAAACTATTATTAGGTTATGCTAAAATTATTTCTTATTTTATTGAAAGATGGGGGCAAAAAATTGTTTTTAAAAATCAAATCGACTTTAAGGAAATATTTTTTCAAATATTGTAAACTTTTCCAAATTTTAGTTCCTTAAAGAAAACAAAATTATACGAATCAACAGTATTTTAATCGAAATCCTAAAAGATACGTTTGCGGAGTTTCTTACAAAAACTTAAGGTATACTTTTATTTTATCATTTTTGTTTGTAATTATGAGTACGATCTATGATTCAAACGTTATTTTCAAGAAAATTATGTATATAGGCTTTATTCATTTGCCAATGCTTGTATAAAGTAAGTTTGCAATTATATATTAAGTTTTATATTGAAATTTTGTAAGAAAATGTAAATTTATGTCTAATATGCTTTTAAACTATCCAAAAAGATATTGACGACTGACCCAGCAGAAAACCGTCAATATAAGGGTACCAATGAATGTTAATCTGATGTATATTCAATGTCTCTTGTGGGATGGTAGAAAAATTTAGAAAGGCGACAGCTAATGTCGAATTTGTCACTTGACAGTGATTTCCGTGAGCACAAAGATGTTGCAGGAAATGTTTTGCACTAATGTGAAAATGCTGGCACTGTATGTCATTATTTTAAGAGTATCAGAATCATAGTATATCTTTTTCAAACAATTTTAGTTTTTTAAGTAAGAACATGCAAAATCTTTCAAAAACTTGTATGATTCTAAAAGGATTAGAATAACTTAATCCAGAACTTAAACTTAACTTAAATCCAGATTTTTTAATTTAATATTTAAAAAAATTTATAAATGTTATGTTTCTATTAATGGTTGAGAGCATATAATTACCTTTGTAACCCTAATCTTTTGAATACTTTCTATAAAACTAATAAGATTATAATGTTAATTATATTAATATATTATCGTTGTGACAATACATTTCTCATCTTCAACTTAATGTAGTTATATAATTTTAGAGAAATATATATATATATATATATATATATATATATATATATATATATATATATATA
>JAPDSC010060414.1:0-46400 GCA_026290005.1 Latrodectus geometricus
AGAAGAATTTGTGGAGTTGTTGCTGGCAGCAATTATTTCAGATTATGCAATGTTTACTTGTCTTGATTTTTTCATTCTTTTTGGACATTTAGGGAAATGGATCGAAAGATTTGTTTGTGGTTTAAGCCTCAGTACAGATCTTGGCCTATGAAAATTAATTAATTGATATGGATTGTATTTATCAATTTTTTGGATTTCCATATTAGAAATTTGGTAAAGTTTGTCATAAAATCTAAATGATAGATATTTTATATAGTTAACTAGCCATGCCAAGGTGTTTTCTAATTTGTTCATTCCTAATGTAATAAATGGACTACGTGATTAGTCTGAGCAATTTGCTTTGTTGAGCTTCCAGTATTTTAAGATTAGTTTCTGCAGCCCCACCCCAAATTGGTGCTGCATATGTGATAATTGGTCTCAAGTAGGCTTTATGGATTAATAATTTGTTGGGTAGTGAAAGTTTTGAGTTGTATGCCATAAGTGGGTAAAGAGTTTTTCTTCCCGCGATGAATTTATTTTTAATTTTATTGATGTGGTGTTTCCACGTTAATTTGGAGCCTATCGTGAGGCCTAAGGATTCATGAAGTTGAGAAATTTCAAAACATTAAAATATCTGTTTCATTTTAATGAATTTATTAAATGAATGAATAAAGCAAATGAATTAAAATTAATACACTCCGATTTTAAGTATTCATTGTAACAGATTTACGTGTGTCAAAAAATTGTCTACAATGGATTATTAATTGTTTAAAACTTTAATAGCAAAATAATGTGTAAGATAAAACAAGATCATGACATAATTGTTATGTTTTGTAATAATCTTTTTTAGTTCAAATACCACTCAACAGCCCTTTTTTGCACAATAGTAGAACAGGATCTACAGTTTAAAATGTATTTCGAACCACTACAAACATATAAACCCGTGGTGGGATTTGAATCCACAAATTGTTAAACCGAAGGTTAAAGCGGAAATCATTCGTCTGCCATCTTGGCGTAACTCATTTTTAAGTCATTAGTGTGTTTCGAACTGGTGAGATATGTAGTAAAAGTTCCATCGTTGATAATTTCTAGTAAAACACACACACACACACACTAATAAATGTGAATTACAATAATTTGAATGTCATGTTTATTTTCTGTTAGTCTGTAGCTAGATATTAAGCTGTATGATAAGGGCATAACATACAGCTGAGGATAATTTTTAGGAAAAATGTAAAACTAAGCAGTTTTTGAAATATATATCAGAACTCACTATTAAGTATTTTTTCTAATTTTCTTTTTTGAGTCACTATACAACTTTTCGTTAATTTAAAAATAACCAAAAATTCTTTTTTTTATCACATTATATTTTTCACACATAACAGATTTGTTTGTTTTTTATATCTTGTGAAATTATTTTCCATTATTTTATTTTATTTTTCATTATTTTTAAGAATCTCACATGCAAGATCTAATATAACAATAGGAATTTTAATTTAAAATGTTTTATGTTAGTAATATAGTAAAATAATTTTAAAACATAATAAGATTGTTGAAAAGTCTTATTTGTTCCAAAATTATCATAATAATAAATTATGAGATTATAATAATGTTTGCATAAATATATTGATTTCAGTAACGAAACATGATTTTCTATCTATAGTGTTAAGTTATAGTTATTTATAAAATTAATAAATTGTAAAACATATTTAGAGTTGAATAAAAGTGTGTTAAATATGCGTGACTTTTGCTTACTTTTCCCGCGAAGTATAAGCTGACATTTGATTTTATAGCTACTTTATAAGATTATATTTATATAGCTATCATAAGTAAATACAGAAGATTACACATTATACCTGTTGAGCTTTAGAAGAACGTTCGCCCTCTGCATATAAGCATCAATATAATCTGTCTTCATGTTGATGGCCTCTTTATAGAGCTGGAAAAAATAAAAAGTTTGAAAATATTTTCACCATAAAAGTTTCATATTTAATATTAAATGAAATTATTTTCTATCGTGTACAAGATTGTTACAACTAAAGTGTAGATTTAAATTAATTTTAATCAGCAACCAAAGCGGAGGAAATGTGTTTTTGAAATTTTTTATCTTATAAGATTAATTAATGAGTTAATTACTAAAATTACTTCGGTTACAAATCAGTGTATTTATTTTAATCATACTGTATTTGTATATTTGTAGCATATTTTTTGTATTTTTGATTTATGTGATAAGACAGCAATTTATCCAATTATATTAAGAATGAATGATGTTTGTATGCTCATTTTTTAAGTAACATTGATAAATCTATAAAACAAAAATGTCTTACAAATCTCAACTATTTATGATTTTATTTAGAAAAGTAAAATTGAATTTTAGTTTCACTTTTATTTATTTTAGTATTTATCATATTTTATATTTAATAACATTTTGAATTGTTAAGTTTTGATCATGTAATTGAGGAAAGCCATTTATTGAAAATTAATAAATCAGATATGGTTAAATAATATAAGTTTAATTCCTGAGCTATTAATAAAGCTATATATAAAATGAAAAATTGATTTTGCTTTGAAAATTATGACTTTAATCCTGAAACAGTCTAAATAGAAGATTAGAGCTTTTAAAATGACTATAAAAGAAAATCAAGTTCTAAAAATTTTATGAAAACTACTGAAATATTTTAAATTATATTCTTGGAATTAGACAAGCTTAAACCTTGATTGGCTAAAGAACTTAATTAATAAAGTATTTAATATGTAAGCATTTAACAAAGAAAGACTTCATTTTTTGTCTAAATTATTGCAAGTAAAATTATTGCTAAAATAAATAATCATATAAAAAAATCTTATCTATCTTAAAATTAAACTTTATAAGAAGCAATGATAGTAAGTCATTGCTTATTATAAGATTTAAACTACTTAATAACCCCCCAAAAGGGTTCGAATTACTTTCTTAATTCAATTTATGCCTAAAGAAGCATTCATTTCATACGAGGATAAAGATGGTTGTTGATTGATAGTTACCGCTTGTGCTTCTTCCAGTCGGGAGTTGTTCCGGGATAACAAGCTTCCTAAATTTAGGAAAAGGTCCAAATGCCTTGGTACAATGTGTGCTCGGTACGTCTGTCCAGGTCGTTTCTTAGGCAACAGGTTCTTAGCCTGCAATAAATTAGAATTAAAACAACGCAATGGTCTATTTGAAAAAATGTTTTTTCTTTAACTGGAAAATAGCATAAAGGGAATTATACATTGCATTAGCTCGCTTTTAGTGCAGCTCCAGATTTGACATAATCTCGAATTATAAATTCGGCTACTTACGGGAAACAGAAAAACTAAAAAGTTTAATGAAAGTAAAAAAGTGTGTAAGAGAGAAAGTCCTATAATGTGTCTTGAACTCACTCATAATTTTATAATTTTGAATTTTCATCAAGTCGTGTTGTCAATGTGCAAATGAGTTCTTTGGAGAGCCGGACTTCAACCTTTCTTAAAATTATCCCTGTATCGAAATGATGATCTTTGGTTAAGTGTAGACCAAGTGCATCATTATTATTATATAAAAAGAAAGTTCAACATAATTTTCCAGTTTTACAAGCAAAAAACGATGCATTAATTTCTTTTGTTAACATACGAAGTTTCTTGAATTTTCAAAACTGAATTAAATCTTTTAATGAAAAATATCATTATAAAGAAATATTTTTATATGTAAAGATTCGTGAAACCACGGTGTTGCCTAGTGGTGATAGACAACACTGTCGTGTTTATTAAATAAAGTGTTCATGACTCAATAAATCACTGCCATGCTGAAGTTCTTGTTGAAAATATTCATAAAACGTGACTTCTCTGTCGTGGTCTGTCTGTCTATAGGTAAGATATATAAAAACGCCAAAGAGCATCAGTTCTGGGCTTCGTTATTTGAAAATTCATTAGTTCAAAATTATAAGAATTTTGAATGTATTTAATACTTTTCGTTTACAGAACTGGAGAGAGAGAGAGAGAGCAATCGGAAAAATGTTACGCAATATTACGTACGGTACATTAAAAATTTGAAAGAATGCATGCTATGGAAATAAGCAGTTTGAATGAAATAGAAAATATTCTCTTACCAGCCAAAAGGCTTCTTCCGCTTTTTCTGTCATGCCCAAAATGTTATACATTCTTCCCACGTTGAGATGCGAACCAAGGTCATCGGGTTGAGCTCTGGAAAAAATGGATGAGTAAATCATTTTTAAATAATAATAAAAGAAGTTTAAATATTTCCTATAATTCTTGTTTTGTAACTTCTAAACAATTCTTACTGTTACTACGCTTGTAAATCAATTACATAGACACATGTATATATATGTATGTATTGAAACTGAATTAGAGTTATGCCTTGACTGATGTAACATTTTTACTTTCACGTCTTTTTCTCTTATTTGCCAGCTAATATTAGTTTGGGGAAAAAGAAATCCATTATTTTTACATGAACTTTATGTAACTTCTTTTGGATTCACTTTGCAAAAAAGTTTAAAACAGCTTTCATGTAGATTTTTAGGTCTTGCGCGTTACGACTGCTGATATGCGGTTAACTTCGATCATTTTCGATATTTTATAGACATTTTCGACGATGCTGTATCCACATGCGAGGTGCATCTCTAACATCAAAAATACCCGAACGGAATCGACGAAACCAAAATTGTACGTAACTGGTTGTTACAGTCTTATATAGGACGATAAACACCTTTCACAATTTTAGCCACCCGGCTATCTTTTTCGCCGTTACAAGAGAAAAACGAAAATGTATCGAATTTTCTGTTTGTTGTCTTCCATTTTTAAAACCTTGTACTCGTAACTGAATTAATCAAACAAAAAACCGCAAGAGGATATTTTAGTGTCAAATGTCACCTTTCCAACGAGCATAAATCTAAAATTGTTTGATAGATACCTCACGAGATATCGATCACTACAGACGTCTACCGAAAAAATAATGGATTACTTTTTCCCCAAACTAATATTATGAAAATCTCTTTCAATTTGATT
Organism: Latrodectus geometricus; assembly: GCA_026290005.1. Taxonomy (NCBI): domain Eukaryota; kingdom Metazoa; phylum Arthropoda; class Arachnida; order Araneae; family Theridiidae; genus Latrodectus; species Latrodectus geometricus. The sequence continues at coordinate 4,996 of JAPDSC010060414.1, forward strand.
GTTTTAAAATTTTCTTTGGGTAATAAATCATAATATATATGTATATATATATCGAAATTGAATTTAATTTTATGAATACAAGGAAGTATAATATTTTGAATAATTAAAATTTTTAATTACTGAATAACATACTTTTAAGTTAAATGTATTAACAGTTGTCCAAGTACATTTTTCTAAAAAGGCATAATTAAAATATATTTGCTTATGTAATGGAATTGATAAAAAAAATACATTATTGAAAATAAACTGCTATAATAAGTATTTTTGAAAAAACTTGTTAAATATTCATTCTTCAAAAATATTACCTTGTTACATCATTTCGCATACTTACCAGGTATAGAGCAAGTAATTTTGTGAAAAGTACTGTACAAGATAAAATGAAATTAGAAAAATAAAATTCAAATTATTTTTTATATCAAAGTTAATGAACTCACTGCACTGCTTTTAAAAACAGCTCCAGGGCAACTTCGTGTCTTCCTCTGGATTCCATCACGTGACCGAGGTTGTTGAAAAGCTTGGCATTGGAGCTCGTGAACCGCAGACCAGACTTGAAAAGAGCCTCTTCATCTTTCCTTTGAAAATTAACAATAAAATGAAGAATCTTTAATTGGACCAAATATTCAGTTGGAAACTTAGAATTTTTTTTAACTTACCAATCATAATTTCTGAGAATGGTTTTGACAGCATTAAGGCACAAGAGTATCACAAAACATGCATAAAGGGTTTTTTTTCTTTTTCTGAAATAATGATTTTCTCTTAAGAATATGTTACATATTTTGTTAGGAATATTATATTATAACAAGATAAAAATTTTGTTAAAGAGTTTTGTCATCAAAATAAAGTTTAGAGTTTCATAAGTTTACTAAAAAGTAAACATTGGAATTTAAGAACAATAATTTCATTATTTTGACAAAGTTTACAACACTAATAATCTTAGAAGAGTAATAATTATATTATTCAGTTTCTTTCTGAGAAAATACATTCCTTCATAAAAGAGAAATCTATTTATAAAAAATATTTCAGATATTAAAATGCAAACTGTACAAGGCTGTAAGTTTATTATACAGAATGTAATGCGTATGATTCAAGTTTTAGAAAATATCTAATTGGATCATAACTTAAAATGCAGATTTAATGTCAGAGTTAAAATAAGCTGTCACAAATAATTAAGAAATATTATTTGTATTTTGTATGAATATTGAATAAATTAATAAAGATAAAAGAATATTAATGACTATCTCAGAATATTTTGTAAAATTTGTTTCGAATGTCTTCTTTATGAAATCAATAACGTAAATAAACACTGATGTTAACTACTTAAACAAAAACAAATTCATGCTATTAAAAGTTTTTGTACAGTTTGTACAGTTTTTTTTTCTTCAAAAATTTATAATAAAGTTTTCTTAATAATTAATAAAAATAACTGTGCAATTTAAATTGTATCGTTTAATGAGCAATGTAAATTAAGTTTATTATATTCTGAAATTTAAATTATAATACAATTTAACTTCAACTTATTCATGAACTTGATTGGTTGGTTTCTTTGCATAGGAGGCTTAATAGATTTCGAACCTACGGCTCAAAGTGGATTCTGATCCATTCCAGACATTGGAATCCGAGTTGGTAATCCAATCACGAGCTGTTACTCAGCTCATAAGAGGGTTAAAGGATGATACACCAGATGGGATAATCAAGTGTATTAAATGAATTCATTTTAATTTCGTATTTATAAAGACACATAATAGTGCATTTAATTATAATTAAATTAAAATTATAATTTTGCAAAAAACACGTTATGTTTCTAAATTTGGTGATTCTTATTTAAGAAATCCAATTAGCCTAAAATACCATTTTTGAAATTTGAAGAACTTTTATTTTAATGATTTACTCTTGTCTTCCTTCTGTTATTTTTTTTTGTACAAAAATGTTGAATAGACCAGTTCGAAGTGAATTCCGAGGGACAAGAAACATCCTCACTCGAGCTAGAATCCAAACCCACATATTGCCTACTCGAAAACCAAGTTGCTAAACCATCAGCTGCTAGATAGGTTATTTTCGAATGAATACGGGGTGATTCTAAATTGTTTTTAGAAGTTAAGTATGGGGGTAGTTCTCATCCAGACGAATAATAATCACGATGGAATATAAGGTCGCATTATATCTGAGAAACAGAAAAGTGGAATATTGAAATTTCAAACTTGAATTCACAACCAAGTTTGGAAAGAATTATGCCAAAAGTTAAAAATCAGATTTTCTGTTTAGTAAAAAACTAAGGACAAGTGACCAAAAAGCTATGTGAGGCGTTTCGCAGTTGACATCAAAGAAGGAAATGGCACACTTTCTCAAATATCCATGGTGTCACGTTAATTTTGTGTCAAACACTACAACAATTCTTACCCCGAGATCAACTGAGTTCACATCGTCTCTATACAAGAGGTCTGAGATAGCAAGAAATCGATTTTTTGCAGTCGTCGATCAGCATTGGTATAAGATAGTATGACTTTGAATACAACGAGCTGGAAGCCGCTGTTCACACAATCTTCGTGATTCGCCTCTATTCCATTTTGCTTCACCATATGCGACAAGCATACCTAATGATTCTTCCTACGTATACTCCGCCATATATTTCTCAAAAGTTTCGGATGATGTTATCCCAGTAGTACATGAAATGATGACGTTATGCTAAAAGACATTTTCTGATCTGACTGGCTTCCTCTGGTTCCACTTAAGAAGGAAATGCTTTTTGTCAGGAAAAGTCTTCCATATGATAATCTTAGGAGTTATGCTACGTAGCAGGAGCAAAGTGACTTCAGAGGTTATGATTTTTATTGATTGACCAAGCAGAATTTTTGCTTGATGCCTTTCTACTTTCCTCTTTTCTGCTTTGCAGAGTGGAATGCGACTCTATTTTCTATGGTAATTATTACTAGTCTGGATAGGTACTACCACCATTCTCTCTTAATTTGAAAAAATAATTTAACATCACACCATATATAGAGCACAGTAGTATTCAATGAAATATGGAAATAAGCCATAAATGCAATAATGTAAAAGTAAATAATATCGTATATAACGTACTCAAAAATACTTAGCTCAATAGTTGTATGGTATTAAACATAGTTAAGCATGTATAATTCTAAATTTCCCGTATATGGTATTCTCCCATATATGATAAGGGGTGTTATGTATGTATGTAAATCCACCCAGTACCATATATGGAAAAATAGTTATTTCATTTTAAGTAATTTAAAGATATTTAAGACCTTGACACCGATGGAATTAAATATGTCGATAACGAAATAATTCTTCTTTAGCAGAATGTCATTTTAAAAATGTTAAAAGTGAAGGCTTACATCTTCTCTACACTCACTACAACCAAGACTTTGGGAAAGTCTTTATACTTTGTGAAAATATTTATGTACGTATGTTTTTGATATCGAATTTTGTGAATATCACCGACAAGAATTTAATGACAATTAATCTACACTTTCAAATTGGGTACAGTTCATTTTTATCACTGAGTTTCTTCGTATTTAATACAGATTTTTTTGTGTGCTGCGATTTAAATACATTACGTTTTTTATATCCTACAATTAATTGTGACACATTTAAAAATATTTTTATTCCGTTAACACACACACACACACACACACACACACACACACACACACACACACACACACACACACACACACACACACATATATATATATATATATATTGCATAAATGACAAAATCATACGGTAATTACAATTTCTAATTTCATTTTTTTAGAGAATTAATTTTTGTGAGGTTATTATTTATTTCAAAAATGTTTTCTGCCATTACAATGTTAAATAATTTTAATATTCACATTTATATCTCAATTTTTGAAGAAATTCAAATAATTATTCAAAAAAATTTCGTCGTCAAAAGTTCTACTTTTGACATGGAAAGGAAAATGACGGCATAAATGTCCATCTTGTTATTTAATTTAGAACAACTTTTGGCTGCATTCATTTTAATTGCAAATAATACGCATCCAAAAATGAATGAAATAAAAGAAATAAGCAAACACAACTATGTTTTTACTAATTTTAAATTACTTTTGTCACTAAAAACAAAACCTCTATTCTTAATTAATTTTTTTGCCATCGTGGGCATTTGATGTATTATGGAAGAAAAATATACGATGATAGTTTTGGAAGAAAATAATAAAAATAAAACAAGAACATGTGGTTCTGCTAATGATTACTGTCAGAGGAAAATCATCAAAGATAAATTGAAAATAGAACTTTAAATTGTATCTATTTCACTGAATAAAAATGTCTAACCTTTTTATCCAGTTTCTTACAAATGTGATTATAGGAATATAAGTTCATTTATGATCGTCAATTTTTATAATGTTGTAAATAAATCAAAAATTCATAATTTGTCGGTTGAGTTTACGATTGCTAAGTTTTTCAATTCATAGAAAAAAACTGGCAATGCTAACTATTAGAAGTAAAATTCTTACTAACTACAAACTTAAAAGTAGTAACAGTATTGACAGATGTTTTGTTAATATTTGAAAAGATTTATTCATTTTATAAATAAGGCAAAAACTTTTTTTAGTATTAAAATTACTCAGTTTTTATACAGTGCTAATATATTAGCAACATTTTTCTTTTATTTTTATATAGCGTTTTTCACAATTGTTCGAATTAAATACCAACATTTTTCCAACAACAAATTCTGAAAATAATTTATTGGTTATTTAAAAGAATATTATTATTTTTGATATTTAAAGATAAATGTCGACATGAGTGTTTGGCACAACAGGAAATATTAATTTTTGAGATATTTTTATGTTCAGAATTTTTGAAGTTCAGAACAGAAGTTTGAATTCCAATTTTTCACTCGTAATCTAATGCAACAGAATTACTGTTTTAAAAATGTCTACTTCATCTATTTTTAAGCCAGTTAACCAAGTTATGAATGTAAAGGTATACTTACAAATATAAAAAAGGAATTTTAATTAAAAAAAGGGAAAATATTCCCTGTATTCCCCATCATTCACTCAATTAGGAACTTCAAATCATTGATACTCTCTTTTTTTATTCTTTAAAGTTTACTCATCCACTAAATTTAATTCTTCTTCCCACCATTTAACTTTGAAAGTTTTGAAAATGAGTGTCACTTTTTCTGAAAGAACCGAAAAACGAGTTTCTTCTTTAAACTTGTTATTGAAGCGAAGTGATTAGATAACAAAGGGGAAAAAGTAAAAAAAATTGAAGGATGGATGAGGGAAAGCAGTTAATTAAGTGTTAAAACAGGAAGTGAAATGTTCCATTAACAGCTTGAAAAAAAATTAGGAAAAAGGTCTTGAAAAAAGAATTCTCTAATTTTATCAAAAGACTCCTACTTAAATTTTATATTTATTAAGTTATAGAAGGTATTTATATTTTAAATCAATTTTAGTTCTCTATGAGTTTAGGCATAATATGATTTATATTTATCAATGTTTCGTAATAAGCTTAAAAATGACAAGAAGCACCGATGTTTTTATTTGATATCAATTTAAATGTATCAATATTCAAAGTTTGTAAAAAATGTAATTATAAGTTAATGTAAAATCAAACTGTATCACATGCTTTTACTTTTCAGCACACAAACAGTTATTATCCTCTAATTGGAATGATTAAAGATGTTTCTCATATTGGTTTAATTTTATTATGTAATATAAAATATATGGAAAAGTCATAATTTTTTTTATATTTTCGTTAACTTTGTTACATCTAGTTTGTCTTAGCTATTATTTCTCTTGACATTCAAAGTAGGAAATGCTTTACTTAGTAAATTTTATATTTATATTTTTTATACGCCTTAAGGTATATAATTATTTAAGAATATTTTAAAATATGAGACATTTAAAAATATTCTCTTTTCTTATTATGTACTTTTACATACATAAATATTAAATAATATTCATAATACTTAAACTTTTATATGTAATAATACTTTTTTTTTTAACCTTGTTTCCATTTTTTATTTATGAAAAATATTAATTTGAATAAATAATCAATGTAATAAGTAAGCTTATTTTATGATAGATTTTTACGATTCGTGGATGGCCATATATCATCACCCGGTATCAGACAATAAAAATATTGTAAAATATCCATCGTAGTTTTCCTGTAAGGAGGACTTTCACGTAGCTTGCTTCGCTTAGCAGTTTTACGTTGCCGAAAGCAGTTTGTAACTTCGGCAATGTCAGAAAGAAAAGGAAACGGTAAAAATGTCTGATTTGGTGTAAAGTCTAATAGCAAAAGAAAATTGATGGCTTACAGTATAAGTCTTTTGTGAAATTTCACCTGCTCACATTTTGGAATTTTTCTGGTATTTTGCGGAAGACAGGTGGATTTGAAAAATGTGTAATAAGCAATGTGCGTTCTGTAAGCTTTCACTTACTTTTGCAGTCTAAAAGTTAACTGTTGATTCGTTCATAAAATATTTTCTTATTTTAATACCTGAAAAAGTATTTTCCTGTATGTACAAATGTCACAGCCAGAAAATCCGTGAGATTTTCTGGTTTGCAACTTTGCGATAAGTAAATACGACTTCGTATCTACCAGAAATCTTTCCAGGTCGATATTTGGCAAATATGGCGTTTCGCCAAGAGGTTCCAAAGCATTTAAAAAACTTCCCCATTGTTTTCTTTTTAATTAAGATGGTTGGAACTAAATTGATTTTTAAAGATAAGATTGTTAAAAATCATAAGAATGAATATATTGTTTGAAGCAAATTTTCGTATTATTTACAAGAATGTGTAGTCTGATATAACTATGAAAAGAACATGTTGACTTCCATCATAATTCCTCATGAATGACAATGAAAACAATTAAAATCGAAGAGTACATTTTTACATCCATCTTCTTATCATGCCTCACTGAACGGTTTTCGCCAAAAAGATTTAAGGGAGGATGGGAATATAAAAAAGTACACAAATTTAATTACTATAAGATATGAAAATAGTATCATTGAGTGTGATAAGAAAAACACATCCTATGGTAAATAATTGTTTTCAATCGTGGAAAAAAACGGAAATAAAATGTTCTTGAAAAATACATATGTACATCTGATCGAAAAGAAAGTCCAGTTGCTTCTGTTAAAAATTTGCGTTGAAAAAATCAAAGAAGCTAAATAAATTTCCTGGCCATTTACAAACAAAAAATCAAAAAAGGAAGACTCGCATCGTTTTTATATCCTAAGTCCTTTGAATTTTATTTGTAAAAACATGAATATAACGGACAGAATATAACGTACAGAGGCTTCATTTTAATGGTTTTGAGAAGATACACTCAAATTTCGAAGATAGCAAATTCTTAATCACAATTAACTTCCCCAAAAAAGAATTTCAGATTCAAAACCTTTTAGTCTAAATTAGATATTTTCATCAATTCTGTTATTTGTTAGAGAAGATTCATACTTTAGAATTTAGGACATGGGGATCTGTCTTGAAGTTGAATGCGTGAATACATTCAAATGTAAATAAACATTCTCACTGAGTATTAAAATTTTAAAGAGGGTAACTTAGTGACGCACGTGTGTGTTCAGTATCTTAAAAAAGTTTCACAGTATCTTAGTAAAATTTAAATGTTAATGGGGAAAATCCAAATATTTCAATTTATAAATTAATTAGAATTTTATATATAAACCTTTACAATGCATAGTCATAAAAATTATTTGATGCTTTTTTAATGTAGCTAGTTTTAACTATTGAATTATCACAGTAATAAATCTCTTTGATCTATACAACAAATTTATATTTTAATAGGAAACGATTTTTTAATTTCATACTTAAGTGAAAAAAAATTAATATTAACTAAGGTAAAATAATTTTAAGACTATTAAATTTTACATAAAAGTTATTCTTTTTTTAAATATTTCTCCTTATTTGTAATAAGCAATCATATTAATCTTAATATCTTAAGCTTCAAGATAACCAATTCTTTTGGTGACAACAAGAAATCCATAAAAGAACATATGAGATGAAAAAGCTTTTGAAAATAATGAATGCATTTTTTTTATCATTTAATCTTGTCTAGAAAAAGAAAAATTAATTAGTTCAGCAAGATATTTTTATTCTACGGGATATTTTCATCTAAATTATGAGTGATAATTAGAGGTATAATTAAAAGGTTAAGAAAACGCTGAAGATGAGAAGCCAAAAATAGAATAAAGAATTATTTGGAAATAATTATTGTTTTGGAATAAATGGTTTTAGTTTGAAAAAAATGAAAAAAAAATTTAAATAAAAGATCAGCTATGGAAGTAATAATTTTAATATTTAAAAATGTTTTGATACTTTATTGACCTGTAAGATATTTCAAATATTTAGAAAAAATATGTTATTTACTTAAACACTTCACCTTGTTGTATTTTGTTTATTTATGGAATGTTTTTTCTTTTCATGCATTCAAACTTAAGCATTCATATTTTATTTCTCCAAATATCGTCAAATTAAAATTATAATAATAAGAATTTAATTTGACAGATATTTCCTATTGTGACTCAAAAGGCTTTAGTATGTATTCCAAAAATTTATTTTTACATTTAGGACCAAATAGTTTTGGAAGTTTACTTCCAATTAGCTATACATTACCATTCTAATTAGCTATATCGTAGATCTATTTAGAATTTTCAAAGTCTAGTTTCATATAATTAATTTTAGTTTTAAAGCTTGTTTTCAAATTTGTTAGTTTGTAATTTGTTTTTGGTTATCTATTTTTTCCAATTTAATATCTATTAGAATTTCAGAATTTTGAAATATTAATTATTGTAATTTATCCCAATTAGAAAAATCGAAAATTTAAGAATTTCGAAAATATATTTCGATAGTTTATTCCGATTTCGATACTTAGTTCCTACTAAAGTTTGAAATATTTGCCCATCCATTACTGCAAATTTTAGATTTGATTAGAAGTTTTTTATTATCACAACAAAACACAGGAATTAAATTTTATTGAGATAGGCTTCGAAACTTTTTTCAGTATGACTTGAAGTTAAGCAACATGATTTTAAATGATATTCTCTTTATTTTTAACTGAAAAACTCATAAAAAGTATCTGTGAAATAGACTTCAGTATTAAAGAATTATTAGGCATATAATAAATTAATATTTTTGTCTGATTAAAAAAATATATACATATATTTTACAGGAATAATATATTTTAGTAGGAAAATATAAAAATTGTATTTTAGCGGGAATATTTTTATTAATTATTTATAATAAAAATTTTAATAATTAATTTTTTTATTTATTTTTATTAATCCTTAAAATTTTTATCTGCAGGAATAATATTTTAACAAGAAAATATAAAAGTACCAATATAATGCAGTGCAATAATATTTTAGCAAGAAAATATAAAAGTACGAATATAACCCAATATAATGCAGTGCATTATATTGGGTTATATGATGAAAATTAATGGAAAAATTGATCCACCAATTATTAAATTTTGATTGAACGTAGACTTAAGAGAAATAGTTTAAAATTGAAGATGAATGTTCAGTTTTTCGAACTAAATTTCTGTGCATAAATTTATTGTTGTTTGTTTTAAGTATTTCTTTTCAAACAGATTGGATTTGTGTGTGTCTAAAAAAGTTTAAACTAAAATCAGGTTATGTCAACATTCTCAAATTTAAAAATTAAAAGTCCAATCTCTATAGTTTTATGAAAACACTATGGAAAAATTGCAAATCTCAAAATGTAAATTATAGGGCAATGGTTTTATTGCTAATACTTTTTTAGATTGAATCACAATATCTTCAATACTGGGCAAAATTTTTTTTTATGAAGTTTGGATTCCTTTCAATATGGGAATGGGTGAAATTCATAAGTATTTTCGAGACAATTTCTCATTTTTTAAACAAATTTCATATTTTCAAAAATATCGTAACACCTGTTTTATATAAGCATTTTTGAAGAAAAGTTTCATATTTTTCATCACCTGTGACCTTTTATTGAGATTTTATGTAGATTTTATTCCCAAGTATAGTACTGAGCCGAATGGTTTACATTATTGATCATTGACTTATTGATTTATTGCTCACCAATGTATGTGTTCGATTCCCACCTCTGTCATAGATACGTGCAGAAACTTAGAATTCAGTTTAAGCAGTAGGTTCCCGACAAAGAAGCCTATTTGTATAAATAGTGAGCATCACTAACAAATTAACCACATTACAATAAATATGAAAAATTCACTATTAATCAAGGATAAGAGAATACACTGTAAACATCTTGAAAATATCATTTCTTAAAATTTGTGGAAAAGAAATCTCACTTCTTAGCATTTCAAAGATTTATTAAAAATTTATATTTCCTAATTTACTCTGTGGTATGGTATATGCTTATTTCATAACTTGCATTAAGCTTTTTGCATTGTTTTAAGAGCTTTATAATGAATGTCTCTTTTTAAACAACATAAGGAAATATATATTTTTCCTTAAAAACTCTAAATGAATTATTTGTTATTGGATTAAAGATTTAAATTATAAGACAATAAATTGAGGATTAGATTTTATTCTATTGTCTTATTGTATAATAAGATGGCAAGGAGATAAGTATAGAAATTTAGAATAAGTTTGATGGCAGCAACTATAGCAAAATTAATTATTTGAATTCTTATATAGTAAAATGTCCCCATTATTAACTAAAAAAATATTTTTCAAAAATAAATCAAATTTTTCCTTTTTTTTTTAAAAAATAGTTCTAAGTGGGAGCACACAAAATGAATTCTTTCACAATTTCGTGGTTAGATACAAACAATTCAAACTTCTAAGTTTCTTTAAATTTTCCCATCTCTCTCTCAATGACGTTCTCTTTATGTTAAATACACTGTCATTTGAACTGATGCTCAATTAAAAAAATTGATTAAAATTTCTATTGATATTAATTTTTTAATATTTTTTCTTTCTTATTAATATTTGTTATTAAGTATACCTTGAGCCCTAATATTCAACCAACCAACAAACAAACAAACAAACTTGTCATTAAGTATAAATATATTATAAACATGTAGTAATCTTAGAAGAAGTATCATGAAAATCGTAGGTAAAATAAAATTATTTATAAAATTGCTTGTATGTGTGGTACTATCTTTGTATATTTCAAGACCCTTTCTTTTTTTTAATTAATGTACATTATTGCTAAATAAGTGAAGCAAAAACTATAGCTATCATCTCCTTCATTCCTTAAGAAAAATAAAAGAGATAGAACGACGTATTTTAACTTAATCAAATATTCAAAGCACACGAGTTTTGATGAAGTTTTAAAACACTCATAAAATTTTTTAACAAGTTAATTCTGAAATAAATAGGAAAAAATAAACTTAAAATTCAAAAGTGAATTTGTTTACATCCTAATTATGACAGAGTTGAAAACTTTATGAAACTTTTTTAACAATATATTGAAATGTAAATTAAGTAGTAAGTCTTAATAAAATATAATCAGCAAATTTATATCAAAGTAAAAATTTTCTAGATGAAATCTGTCTGTTAACAAATAAACGAATAATTCATTCACATACGTTTTAATTATTATTAAAATTGTTTATGAATAATGAAGGAAGGCTAACACTGAAACAATAAATGATGACGAATATAGAGGTAAATATTAAATTAATGATAGGATGTTTCTTATATAAGTATCTAAATTACAATCTGAAATAATAACTTTATAAGTCAAGAACTTCTCGAAGGGAATGAATTTCTAATTATAATTGAAGCTTCTAATTAATTTTTTCATTTTACTCAAATTTGTTGATTCATAAAGTTTTTTCTTTAATTAGGAAATGTTGTCAGTGTACATTATATTAAAAATGCCTTGGATAAAAATAAAATTTGATTCTTAAGAAATTGCTTCTGAAATCTCTATTTACCTTTTTATTTTTAGATCAATATTTACATTTAAAATTAATTACTTAGTATGATATACATCTGTTATATTTTAAAATATTGCTTAGAAACATTATATGTCGTCAAAGTTGTTTGCTTATCACAAATTATTCATAAATGGAATGAAAGGAATTTAATTGTACATGGTACAGAAAGTACAGAATAACTGGTTTTGCATTAGAGCTTCGTTTCTATGGGCAAATATATATAATATATTTGGTTTGTGAATAAGTATTCTATTAGTCGGCCTTTTTAGGTAATGCAATAGTAACTAGTGTTGATTCCTGAACGTTATTACTAATTCAGTTAGAGCAGAGTTGATAAACCGTGAGGTGAAATTTGGCAAATGTAGCAATTCTAATACTATGACTAATTGGGTTTAATTAGGATTAGGGTTTAATTAGGAGAGAGAGTTTAACTAGGATTAGAGTTAGTTTCCTTGTTCTGAAATTATTCAAATCTAAACTTGTCAATTGGAACACTACAGTGCAGCTGTGAACTGAGTTGTTTCTAATAGTGATGGTAATGAGAAAAATTTATTCTGAAATATCACATGTGTATTCATCTTAATCACATTGTATTAAAACCAGACGATTTTCCTTCTTTTTTCAAGTATTTTTTATGTACTTCAAATTAACAGTACAAAATCCGTATGTAAATATTTTTAAAATAATTTTCTTATAATTTAAAAATGTAAATAAAAATTCTATATTCTATACTTTGTTAATAATTTATAGATGATCAAAATTATAATTAGATAATTTATTAATATAGCCAAAAGATAATCTCTTTTATATTTTATTACTACCATTCAAGTATCTCCCTTTCTTCTCCCGAAGTTTTTATGTTTTTTCCGGAATTTCAGATCTTTACAAGCATATATATGTAGGATTCTCCATAATGTAGAAATTAGATATGCATTTAAATTAGAATTAATTGTAGTACCATGAAAAATAATGTGTAAATAATTAATAAAATAGCTTTTAAAATATATTTAGCTATTGGAAGTTTAGTTAAAATTGAATGTAAATCCAAATTGATGGTAAAAATTAAAACTACTTGTGTAAAAATGAAGTGATTTTAGGAGCATTTTCAATGAAAATAATTAATTAGCTGTATAACGTTTAATACAAAAGATTATGTAAATGCATTAATAAATCTAAGTAGTTTCTTGGTATTGGCTTTTCATCAGCAAGTAACAAAATGAAATTAGTTTTCACCCTACTCATGGAAATATTTTATTTGAGAAGAAACAGTAACATTTTTTATGTGCATTAAAAATTGTGTGCATTTTATTTACACGATTTTTTTTAAAGATATTTTTCTTTAGTTTAAAGTCAAAATTCTGATGGTAAATTTTTCTATTTTAACTAAAAATGAATTATATAAAAGTGATATAAAACGTATAAGATAAGTAGCAAGTAAATGTTTATTTTTCATGTGTTTAAAATTTTACTGTAAATCAGAAATTAAAATATTCAAATGATTTTAATGTATACTATGTATTCATTTCTAAACTGTTATCTATTTTAGAAAGCAGAACATATTCACATTTTATCAACTATTAATTGCCACTGTATTAAAAAATCTAATAACAATTTATTACAATATTTATATAAGGAAATGCAATAAATGGTTCTTGGTAATTAATACTTTTACATGAATGATTTTTCACAGATCAATACATAATTTAAAGATCATTCAGAAAAATATTTAAATGATAGAAATTTAACTAAATAAACGTTTTTTAATGTTGATGTCATAGTTTAGAATTGAACTATGACACCAACACTACACTGATTTGAACTAGGACACTGACACCAACTAATGTCATAGTTTAGAATTGAAATAGGGTAGCATAAATACAATTCTCGTCACTTAATAGAGGTTCAAAATTACGAAGGGTTTTTTGTCGGGAAAAATAGGCTGTCGTAAAAATAACACAATAATTCAGCGAAATACTTTTAATCCTTGTAACCGCATGCAAGTAAAGAATGTTAAACTTTTGCTAAAATCATGACTCAGAGCAGTGTTATTCATTGAGAAAAAATATTATAAATAAAATTTTGTGTATAGGAGAAAATAAATTGTTTCAAATCTGTAGTGAAATGAAATTTGTTGAATACTTGATTATCTAACGTATGCTGAAAAAGCAGCTTTTAAAAACAATGATTGAAGTTCGACTTATGTTAAGTTATATTTTTGCAGCAATAAACGTTATTTTCATACATTTATTGTTGCAATAAAAATTGTAATGCAATTATTTATTGTAATAAATATTTCTTATGAATAAGGATTTAATATGTTAATTTTCATTTGACTGGTTGAATCCCACTAAAGAGGCACATCATTGTTAAGGAATTCCTCAACAATGCAGGGAAACTTTCTTTCCAAATGCGAAAGACATGAAATTCAATGAATTCATATTAACACATTGGATAGTGCATTCTAAAATTGGGTGAAGTTAAAAAAAAAAGTGTTCGTTTCTAGCCAAAAAATTTTGTTTATAAGAATAAGTAAATAACTAGGACTCTAAGATCAAACAATTAGTAGTCGGTAGCTAACATGAAAATTTTAACACAAAATTGTGTGACTAACTTACTTGTAATGCAGGCAGAGATTGTGCCATCCGTAGGCCACTAGAAAACAGAAGCCCATGCTCGGCAGGTACAGGACCCTCTCAGCGATAACAAATCCCACGGGGTAGAACAGATTGGACGCAGGTAGAAAGGGAAACACACACAGTGAAGTACCCTAAAAACAAAAGGGAATATTGCATGTAAAAAGCATAAAAATAATTTTTTTTTATAACTGAGTCATTATGATATGCTTCAGGCTTCTCATTTCTACCGAACAAAGCCGCTAAGCACATCTTGCTAATTTCAAGTAAAAACTAAATGACGAGGTAACAACTCGATCGTACATTTATCTTTACATGTCAACCCCAGTGAAGATACATTGGAATATAAAAATATCTCCATATGTGAATAAACCTTCTCAGTGGACAGTGAATGGAAGATCATGATACGATATCAACTCATTTTCCAACTAGGCAACTGCTGCTCCGTTGATTTTAAATAAGTAACTTTCATAAAAAAACTGAAAAAAGTATTTTATGCTTAGTGAACTGCTTATGTGTCGTTTTTTTCATTAAAGAACGTTTCTGGAATCTAATTTCTTTAGACTGCAGTCCCTAAACTAGACTCGATCATCGCGTGATTTCGAAAAACTTTGTTAATAATATGGCCAAAACATATTTTAAAACCTTTTTCATCATCATGCAAATAGTGAAACATCGATCATGTAAAATTCATAGACATGTAGGTCTTCTAAGCCCGATAATATTCTGTAAGATAGGATATCAATCTTTAGCGATTTTTCTATCAATACGACATGAGATATCAATCATTAGCTTATATCAATCAATGCGGAATTGATGCCTTTTCCTACAGGGCTACTGAACACCAAATAATTTTCTCAAGAAATTCGGATTCAAAATAAATATTTTCAGTTTTATTTTTACACGAATTTGTATATTTCATATAAATAACTTTGGATATATGTTTATTTATTTTTATTTTTTTAATTCTTTTGGAAAAAGTTGGGCATATTTTGATTTATTTAATTTATTACATTTTATTCATTCATTCACATTTAAAATTTAATACTTATTCATGGAAACATTGTTTTTGAATTCAACTGAAACAATATTTCTCTTAACTTTTTTTCTAAAATTTTTATATACTTTTGAAGTTTTGATTAATTTTTACATTAATATATTTAATAAAATAAAAACAATATAAAATGAAAAATATACATGAATCCTAGTACTCTTGTTTAAACTAAAATATAATGCGAATACAAATTTCCTGTTTCGCGAAAATTTGAAATATATTAGATTATTGCCAAATATATCATTATAAGGTATGAACATGATAATAAAAATTAAATATTTCATAATGTGCTCTTGGTTGTATTTATTTAAATTTAATAAATTAACTAGAAGAATATTAATAAGTAAAAAAGTTATTTTTTTTAGCATAGGACTTTAAGGAATGATACACAAAGCTTGATCTCTTAGTTCTGAATTTGTTAAATATAATGTTAACCATTTTTCGTTAAGATCAAAACATTTTGGAAGTTGTAATGATTCCCGCAACCTTGAAATGGCGCTGCGGAGGCAGCGAGTGGACATCAGATATTGTTCTCATATTAAAGAGAAAATAAAGAAGAATGATGATGTCTGTGGAGAATGCTGGAAGTGTTTTTCGTTTAAAATAATTTTATGTAATTTTATTTTGTGCTCTTCGCATTTCTAGAAGCTAAGGTTGGATGCTAAATAATGTATCATCAATTTGCGGCGCAAAATTGATTGAACGTCATAACAATATCTTAATTAAAATTATTTACCTTTTTTTGAAAAAGCTGATTTAGGTAAGAAGGAATATGTCGAACATCCACACCAATAAAGCTAAAAAATGGGAATATAATACCTAATAAATGAGATACCATTACTTTATTGCAGAAAATTTTTAGCAGATTTTACTTAAATTTCGTGCAATTTAATGTCTAAGGGATTTGAATTATATTCCCGATTATTTACTAAAAATATTTTATTCAATATAATATATAATAATGCATTCTTGGAAATGCCCCTAAAATCTCCAGCTAAACCGTATTAGTTTTACGGAATGTGTAAATTGAATACCTGAAGTTCTATTCATTTATTATTTTAGATAAATCTTCACCTGTCTCAAATCTAGAAAATTGACTGGAGGAGCTTAAACCCCTTTCTCAGTTTTCAAGGAATAAACTGAGAAAAAAAAGTAAAGAAAAACAGCTCGGAATGTTCCTTGTCAACTTTTCTTGACGTTTCTTTGTGTCAAGAAAAGTTGTGGATTCCAATTATCAGGAATAAAATAAGAAAAAAGTAAATATTTTCTTCATTTCATTCTTTAACGGGACAGAGACAATAGCCTTCTATCCTGGGGGGAATTAGGAATTTTTTCGTAACTTTCGAAAAAATGACAAAATTTTGGGATGGTCTTGTCTCTTTCAATAAGTTACTTCCCTTTAACTTTTTTTTTCTACAGCGGAATCTGTCGTACTATTTCCGGAGAAAAAGTGTAAATAAAAAATAATAAGATGAAAAAAATTTGACATCGACAGAATCGTAAAGAATAAAAAACATGTGTGGTGTTGAAATTCTGGTAACTGACGTATATATCGAAGTTATTGAGACCACAAGAAAGATAAATAAGTTGAGAAAAATATTTTGTAATGTTTCTTATATATTGATATATTTATTTCGACTTGAAGATGTGTTCGATAAAAAAATAAACACATATTTTCTGGAATAAGATAAATGCTCAAAAAATATGTTTAAGGGACTAGTTTGACTATTAAATATGATTTGACTATAATGGAAATCAAAGCTTGATAAAAATACGCAAATGTGTCACTATATGCCTTTGTAAAACTCATTAAATAATTTATTATTATTATTAATTAATTATCTACAATTGGTTTGTAAAATTTACGACAAAATATTTGGGTTAATATGTAAAAACCGAAATTTATAATCCTTAATTTTATTGAGTGGTTTTCTTTCTAACCAAAATATTTAATTAAACTTTTTGTATTTTGGAGAATTTTTTGTAAAGGTCCGATTTCATATGTTGTAAGGAAAAAATCTGTAAAACACTCTAACCCTAACCTTTTAAAGGTACAGGCAGCATTGCAAAACAATAACACAATATATATCTTCACTTGCTCAACAGAAACTATATCAAACACAGGGTGTACAGTCCTGCAATAGTTAAATATTCTGAAGAAATTTTGTCTCTAAACTGATTGTTTGCATCAGTTTATATGAATATAGTTTGGGCACGATAGGTTATCTTCCTTTTATCTTATTCATCATTTTATTCAATTCAATACAAATCTTCATTTTATTCAATATTTATATACAGTAGTTTAATTGGACAAACATTTTTGTATTTTTTTTATATAAGAACCGTTTTTTTTATATATTATGATCTTCACCCTTCAGCACTACAAGTGACGGGATTGATGGCGACTTACATAGTGAGGCAGCTAGTAGGTGTGCTTGCGAGGCTCCGAAACTGAGTGGGTCTTCATAATTTAGAACCCAGGACATAGTAGAAGACTCACAGTTTTGGCCTGCCTGAGGTATCATTTTATATTGAGGACTTTGCTATTATGACATATTTAATAAGCCCGAGTTACCATTAGTGAACACGATGGATATTTGGTTGAGTCTGGAATAACTTCAAATAACGAGAATGAATGCGATAACAAACTAGGCCATTGAGGCCCTAATTGGAGAAACTAAGTTCAATGACGCAATTGTTTTTGGCCTAGCTGGGATAGGGCCTGCAGTCCCCATATCTTTTTTTTTTTTAACCAAGGGATTTGGGTTGGGAATCATCTGTTCCGGTTAAATGACCAGCTTAACATGAAACTCCCAGTGTTTAACATTGCGTGCTAAGCTCTGGGAGTATGCTCTCAGTGCTTCCTGTATGTTAATACTCAGTTTTATAAATCCATTAAAGAAATGAAAGGCTGAGTCAACCTTGTTTATCCCGAGGATGTAAACTGTGCATTGGAAACGTAAAGTACTCCCACTACGCCTCTCAGCTTCATTCTAATTGGACAAGATATGCTAAAAGATGCCAATTAAAGGATTTGTGTATTTTTTAGGCAATAGCATCAAACTTGCAGAAATGTTCTTATTTTAATCATAAGCACATATTAAATATCTCAAATAATATCAAAACATAAATTTATGGTAAATATTTGATGAAAATCTGTGGGACATACATTAATATTAAACTATTTTTACTCTTTTCTAGATGAACTAGTATTAAGTGTTTGCTTTTTCTAAGTGGAATATCTTTTAGGTATATTTTTTAGAAAAACTTTTCAAAAATACTAATGAATTTGTTTAACAAAAACAATTATTAGATTATATTTTTGACTTTAAACTTAGACTCCTTATAAGTTATTATAAAAAAACAAAGATGATCAATAACCTATATTTCTATGTATTTTACAGAATATTACTATTCATTGAAAAATAGATAAGCCTTTATTATCGATAATCAAAAAGATAAATTCATTCACTTACATAACTATATTGATAATATTTTAGGACAACAAGAGCCAAACCCGTGCCCAACCCAAACCCAAACCGTTTATCCAAAGCCGACCTCGTGGCAATGTGATATCAGCAATCTCATTTTCAGAAACCATTAAAAAAAGTAAAAAAGTGGCATGACAGCCCAGTCGGGCCAAAACCTATAGTGGAATCACCTGTTTTTGTAACCAATAGCCCTGGGGTGAGACAGTATTGTGACAGATTTAAGCCTACAATGTCTAAATCTGCTTTTAAGAATAATGACTCTGGTGTGCAAAGCATACGTCCCAATTAGGAGGTCAGCCTAATGCGAAACCCCAAGTACTTAATTCCCCAAGCATGCTTAGTACTCAATTTTATCCACCTTCTGAAGGCATGTAAAAATTTTAGTCAGCCTTGCCCAACCAGAGGACTATAAAACTATTGGCAACAAAAATATCGTCCAAATTTCATGCTTCTGTAAGATAAGCTTTTTAAAAAAGGAATAAGAAAATATGATGTCCAATTTTTTGTTCTACTGATTTAGAGTAAAATAATTACAGATTGTAAATATCAATGAGATTAAAATTTTTAATAAATGGCGCATTTCAAGAATAGCAGGAAATACTTGGAATATATTTTTGAAATGAGTATACAGGAAATACTTGAATCATAAATTTTTGTAGTACAATTGCGAGTATTTTATCATTATCTTCTTACATTACAAAACTGAATGAATTCTTATGAATGTTATTTTAAATACACTTTACTTTAATCTGAAAAATAAGTTAAATCTTAAAATTTGCTTATCACATACTTTGAAAACTTCACTGCTAACCACCGTAAATACACCCCTAAGGAAGTATGTAAGTAACATGAAATTTACAACATACATTAGCGGAAGTGAGATACGCAAATTATTAGGATTTCAGCGCAGATGCAGCATCACGCTCCACTTCAAAACTTTATTTAAGGCTTGGAGATTTCAACGGTTTCAAGTTCGGCAATTGGGTTTTTCTCGGGGGGGGGGAAGTGATCAATTATGCCTCATAGAAAACAGCAATCATTTTTTGATTAAGTATCCGAGTTCAACAGAGGAAGAATAGTCACCTACCGAGAGTGTGGATTATCTTTCAGGGGAATTGGTAGTTGTGTTGTACGAAACCAAACAACTGTAAAGCGGATATGTGATCGTTGGATGCTGGAGGGCACGAAGGACCGACGTGTTCCATAGCATCTACTTCAGTGCACCACTTCATGTGATGACAGACAAATTGTGCGCTTGACAGTGATGGATCGGTCAGCCACATCACGAACCATAGCACAACACATTCAATCTGTAACACATCATCTAGTGCCTGCGAGAACCATTCGCTTACAGAACAGTGGTCTGTCTGCAAAACGTTCATTTCTCCTGCGCAAAATGTTCAAACGTTCTGTTCAAGGATGTGGTAGACAGAATGGAATGAAATTCTCTTTACTGAAAAGTCATTCTTCTGTCAGCAACACCACGATGGTCTCATTCGAGTCTGGAGACATCGTGGAGAGAGGATGCTAAAGAGCTCGATTATGCATTTCCACATTGGTCTCGCACCATATATTATGGTATGCGGTGGTATTGGATATCATTCTCGCACTTCTCTAGTACGCATTGCTGGTACTTTAAAAAGCCAGCACTTTATCTCCGAGTTGTTGGATCCAGTTGTTCTTCCTTACCTTCAGGGCTTGCCCAAAGCCATATTTCAACAAGAAAATGCATGACCACAAGTGACACGCATTGTTCAAGATTTTTTCGTCAATCGCCAGATTGAAACACTTTCCTGATTAGTTCGATTTCTGGATCTTGCGCCGATAGAAAACATGTGGTCCATGGTTGCTCAACGTTTGACTCAGATTATATCCCCAACTGCCACACCAGATCAACTTTGACAACGTGTGGAAAATGCTGGTCTGTTGTACATCAATAGCACTTCCAAAGTCTCTTTGAATCAATTCCGAGATGCGTGGAAGCAGTGATCTCCAATAATGGCAATTCCTGCTACTGATTTTGGCAGGAACCACACTTCACAGAAGTCCATAAATTTAATCATTTAATACTTGGTCAACATGTTATCTACAAAATAAATTTTGTTGTGATATCTTTTGTATTTCTTGGTGTTGGAATTTAGGAGGCCAGCAGTGCATTTAAAGATATTTAATCAGCATACATATATAAGCAGAACAAATGCATTTACAAGTAATTATGCAATGATGATAGAAATTTAAAGTTTAGAAATTTATATTTAAAATTTAAAATAATTAAGATTTATTTAATAATGGTACATGATTAGTTGTTTTAGAGCTTAATATAAATAATCACTTATTTAACTTCAAGATAATCAGCTATCTCTTTTTGAAAAAAAGTTGTTGATAAAGATTATGGATGTATATGTTGATAGTGCATGGCGTCATAGATACAACAATGAATTGTACAGGATGTATACAAGAAGACTGATATAATAAAATACATTAAAATTAATCGTATAAAGTTTACTGGCCATATATGCCGCCCGAATCTTTCCTTTCGGGATTTCACGGATCAGGATTTTCAGGATTTTTACTTATAGGTCAATAAGAATCAGAGTTAGGTGAAGACCCAGTTTAAGAAGGGCAGATTGTGTTGACAAAGACTTTGAGATCTTGGGAGTTACAAATGAATTTTCCTTGTGAAGTGGAGAATTGATTGGAAGAAACTTCTGAGGGAAGCTTTAGCATATACTGGGCTATCATGTTAATAGAAGAATTAAATTGAATGAGCCTTATTTAATCTAAATGAATAAATTAAAGTGATATTTAAATGAGAAATTATTTAATTATCTTTTTGAACTAAAAATCTTAGTTGTTTTTTCTTAAGATTAGGATAAGAATCATTTTAAACATAAAATAATTGATCTCAACGCATGACCATTCCGAAATGCGTGCTACTGAAAGAGCCTAAATATCTTACAGTGTCAATCCGCTGGTGGGTAGAGGAGTGTGCAAGCTCAAGTCACAATCGCGTCACATGACAGTCACTCAAAATAGCGAGGACGTTGTCTTCTGTTGGCTGAAGGAAAGGCATTCACAGATAAATGAAATAAAACAAAACATTCTATGTTCTTATTTTACATAATTTATTAATTATATAACAAAATTAGTTTCTCATTTTATGATCCAATTATCTGGAGATCACAGATTTGCTCATGAAGAGAGAAAGATTCCATTTTCGTTTATATAAATTTACTAACAATTAAAGAAATTTGAAATTTTTAAAATTATAAATAAATCATTTTATTTTATCCTTACTTACCATTGTTACTATTTTAGAAATTCGGATATTTGGGTTCTGGCCACCCATCCAGACTAGTCTACATATCACAGCATAAAATAAGAAGGAAGCGAACGCTCTTGGGTCAGCGAAGGATGTGAGGAGGGGGACCGTCCCCATGGTCCAGTCACAACACAGGTCCGCCGGAAACAGCAGCAGCCAGAAGTTCAGCGCCGCTAAGTAAGTGTGGGTGAGATGGCGAACAGGCCAACCTTCTGATGCAGCTGGATTGTCAAATCTAACAAATTTATAAGAGAAAATTATAAGCACTGAAATAATTTTTGTATTATAGCATAGTATTATGAAATCATTAGTTCATAATTTTAATAGATTCTGATTGAATTACCATTTGTATTTGTTGCATTGTCGTCGTCTAATACTAGAGACACTAATGAATAATACTTAATGATAGATGAAAAAAAATATTATATGCTAATACTGGACATGAAATAATAATATTAAAATTCAGCTAAACTATAAAGCAGATTCCAAAATTTAATTAACATTAAAATCAAATTAATAGGATAAAGATAACTGAAATCCTTGAAATTTATATTTCCTAGAAATGCTGAAATCCGATTCCTATTGTACCATGCAATATCGTCCCGCTGCTCTCCATTGCTTCATGAAAATAAAATGCTTCTTAAAACTAGCTATTTAAAGAAAATCATCAGTCAGTGAGTGGTGCACTTTCGAGACAATTAATGTTTAAATAGAAGTATAAAACCACATATTCCAGCTGAATTGGTTTGAAAATTCATAGGCTGCTGACAAACTGGTCAACAAATGTGTAACGTTGAAAAGTGGCTAAATGTTAGTAGTTCAATACTATGAAATGTATTTTTAACTGATTGCCCAGTCTCTCACAGATGCACCGAAATAAAGACAAGAGTTACATATTCTAAAGATGATCACCATTTGTGACTTAGTACAAGTCCCATTAGTATTTTCAACTTCAATTCGTATTCGCTTGGCAATTCTCCGACTACAGGAAAAATAATATCAGTTACTACAGCATGCAGAAGATTGCACGAAAGTTGTCTGCTTGTAAGTCAATCTGTCTGATCATTTGAACAATGGAGAAAAAATTTTAATATGGCATTTAATCAACTTAAATGTACAGAAAATCATGAATTTATTATGTTTACTGAGTCATGGTTTGTTCTGAAAAATGAATTTTTAGTTTGTTTGTATTTTGAAAGAAGGAAGCATTCCATATCCATCATCTAATATATGATATAAGGATTTAAAACGTAGCATTCTCGTATGTTAAGAAATATTTTTAGCTAGGTGTTCAAATCATTATATTATTTACTTATTGTTACTTGAGAGCTAGAGAGATGTAATACTGGATCACATATTGTCTGTCCATATATTTCCATAAAAGACCTTACCTTCATTTTCCTGACAGTAGAGAGATTCTAGTATAAACATAAATACAAAAAACATGACTAAAAGACTCTTCCGATCTTAATTCTATTCAGTAAGAATGGAATGTTCTATATTAGCTCCCATACTTTTCCTTGGACACTATATGCTCCGTGAATCGCTTTACTTAATAAATGGGTATTGATATCTATGCATTTTATTGATAAATCATTAAAGGTTGAATACATCGTTGAGAGGGATTTTGTTGTTCGGAATGATAATACTCGTTAAAAAGAATCAATATATGAGGAGGTATTCTCTTGTCATTGATGTGTTACAAAATGCAAATTCAGTACACAATATCTTTTGTTAAGTTACAAAGAAAATCATCTTAAAATATTTTGTAGTTCTACAGGAAATATTTGATTCTGTTTTATTCATATTTTATAATTTTTGTACAATTATTTTTACAGATCATAAATATCTTTTTAAAAAATGTAAAAGTAGATATTACATTCTTAGGCTTTCAAAATTCTCATTTCATCAACATTTCTGATTGGAAAAATTAGTAATTAATACGATAACTGATAATAATAATGTAGCACATTCATTGCGTATATGTATCAGCAATATATTAATAACTTTCATATTAAATTACGAAAAATATTGAAAAAATGATATTTTAAGTTTAACATGCTTCAAATGTTTTTCATTCCACCAAAAACTTTCCTATTGAAAATATTATCAAGAAATATGATAAATAATAATATATAGCACACATTAAAATTATTACTTAATATGAAACATTAATATTTATTTATTTTAGCTAACTTTTTTGTTATTAATTATTTAATAATAAATAATTAGAATTATTTAAAAATTAAGAAAATACTGTATCTTGTTTTCAAAGTGCTTTCTATAGTTCTCTATTAACTGGCAATTTGTAAATGGATAATACATTAAATAAGCAACTTCTGAAACAATAAATAAGCAATATGTGGTCTATCGGTAAAGCACTATAGAGTAATAACGACAAACAAACGTGTTTTACAATAAATTAATTAATTTTGTGAAGAAAATACATAATACTTTGAATGACAGGGTAATATAAAATGTGCTTAAGCAAATTAATTTTCTTTAATATTTTTTAATTATTTGTGATCTAAAACAATTGAAGTCTCCAGAGTCTTCGAAAGATACTGAATAAATTTAAGAGTATAAATTCAAAAGTACACTACATTAAGGTGACAGTTGAATAATTATACAACAAATACTTTTTATTCGCAAAAGAGACTCAAATTATTATTTTAAAATGGCAAGGAATAGAATAATCATTTTAAGGAAGAATTTGATAATGAATGGTATTGTTGATGAACGAGAAGATTGAAGATAATCGCTGGAATACTTTCGAAGTTTTAATGAACAGAGGGAATTAGAAAAATTAATTAGATGTAAATTATTCATTTCTATTTACAGAACTTCTTTTTGGTGTTAAGGAGTAGAATAGGATGGCAGTACTTCGCAAAACACGCTTTTCCCGTAATAAAAAATTTTTAGAAATAGCAATTTTTATTCGAATGTTTGCATTTTATTCAGCTTAAATTAAAAAAGCTCAAATTTTTGTATTTTATTCAGATTGGAACATTTGATAGACATTTCATATCACAATTTTTAATTAATACAAAAGTTCAAAACTTTTATGCAGATAAATTTTTTCTATACTATGTTTAATTGGATTATGTTTAATTTTTAAAGTACTATGTCTAATTTTTTATAAGAAGGTAGCTGTAAAATGTAGATTAAAGTGACGTGTTTTATATCATTTAGAATATATGTCTAAGCAATTGATGTATAATATTAATAATAAGGCTACTAATAAGTTATTAATACTATTTAGGATATGCTTATATTCTTATTTATGCATTAATTCTAATTTAACAATTTGATTTAATATTAACAATTTCAAAGATGTGAAATGATGAAGAAGTGTATCATTTTTCTGCTTACTTATTAAAAATGGGCAGCCTTGATCCCATGAGTTTCATCCTCACAGCTAGAAGCAGCATGGTACCCATTGCCATGACCAACAATCGCAAAACTAAATCCTTCCTCCAGGTTGGAGTCGGTCCTTTTTTCTTACTCCTCGGGGCTCTTTCGGGAACTGAAGAAGTAGATCTCATCTAAAGAAAAGAGAATAAGAAGGTAAATTCACGTAACTGAGAATGATAGCTTTATTTCATATTTTTAAGTATAATGTTTTAGATAATGCTTAAAAAATATGAACACACACTCATACATACACGTATGCACACACACATAATTATGTGACTAGATTGCATAATTATAGGACTAGATTTTACTACTTATTTTTAAATTTTTATAATAAATTGTATAAAATGAATAATTTTAAAAGGTTTAAGAAAATTGATCTAAGTTATATTTTCTCAAACAAACCATTAAGTGGATAAGTTTGAAGTTCGCTTCAAACAGCAAACAGTTTCTTTGAATCCCGATGTTACACATAAATATAAAATCACTTATTTAATTTATTTAAAATCACTTAATTTTTTTCCAATCATATATCAAATGTACTAATTGTAATATTATAAAGAAAATTAGAATTTAATTTATTTAATTGTCATAATGATGAAGAGTGTATCTGAGCGAAAAGATAAAAAATTTAGTTTCTTAAAGGCTTTTTAAAACTATAAGGTGAAATACAAAAGATTGTTATAAGTTGAATTGCTTTTCGTAATAATATTAGTAAAAAAAAAAATTATATGGAAAATATATAAGAGCTGAGTGCCAATTATCATCTCACGATAATAGACCAATTTTCAAGTTCAATAAAATAGATTTTTTTTACTCGTAAAATAAGAGAACTGATCAGTAAAATTATTTTACATGCAACAAATTGTTTTACTGGTCTGGTGATCTTAAATTGATTGTTTTACATATCACTTTAAGATTAATTCGAATTTATTTTTCAGAATGTATAAAAGAAAGCAAGACTTAAGGAATCAAAGAAGTGTTCAAAGCAGATCATATGAATTGGGATGGTTCTTAGAAAATTATTTTTGGAAATATTGTCAAATGACAAATCCTGGATTGTTTGGATAGCTATATTTACAATTAACATCCTTTAAGAACAGAACCTGGGAATTTCATCTGTATGCAGATGAGAGATGGCTCTGCAGTGGTGTATATGACGGGAAATACGTTTGCAGCGAGTTATATTCTAGCTATTTTTAACAAAAGCTTTATCAATACCATACACCTTTTGGTACACATTTAAGAAAGTGAAGTAAGAAACAAAATTTCAACAAAACGATGCTCCTTCTCATGTATTTGCATCAACTAATATGTGTGACTGGTTTTTCATTCTATTCATTAAAAAATTTTCGAATGATATAATTTTTGTAAGATGCTAAGTTAAATCTAATTTTATTTAGTGGAATCTTTACAGGGGATCTAAAATGGCTTTCATACCTGCTGCACTAAAAATATATCGTATGTGATACACACTGCAACCACAGTGATTCCCTGTTCCTTGCTGACCATGGCTAATGTTGTCAAAGCTAAGAACTGCAGCACAGTTTTGAATTCTAAGGAAGAAATTAATCTTATTATAATGCAAACTATTAATAAATATATTATCCTGAATAAGGCTATTTATTTTGAATTATTTTTGAATTATATAATAATGAAGTAAATATCAACTAGATTTTTTGAAAACATGTAAAATATTTGCTAATGTAATATGGTAGATGAGAAACTAGTGAGTATTCTAAAAGAACAGATTTATTTTATAGATTATTCAGCAAGAATAAAAACTCACTAAATAATTTTATAAATTATTTAGTAAGGTTATAATAGGAATAATTGATTGTACTTCATAAGTTTTGATTTTGTCACTAGATAAAACATACTGTAGAAATTCTTAGGAATTCATGCTCTATTTATTACAATAATAATATAGATAATAAATCTTATATCATTCACATGTAATATTATAAAAATATATTTTGAATTAAGATGTAAGACATAATTAAGAAGTAAATTAAGAATAAACATAATGGAATTATACATGCATAATTATAAAGATGAAAATAAAAAATATTGTTGATTTAATAATAATTATAATAAGACTCTTACGTAAATAAAAAATAATTATACACTCACAGCAACTAAATTACACAACTGTAACCCACAAATAAATTCATTAAAATAGAAATCAAGTACTTTTATTTTTAATTTCTGAGTTATTATATTTCAAAGAAAAATTATCTAAGATTCCGTTAAAAGTATATTTCCTTAATTAATAATTTTACAATGTAGACAAAGTTTAAATTGGTCTCAATGAAATTTAATCAAAAGAATATTAATAGTTTCTTTCATTATACATATATTATCAATTAGAAACTAATAACCAAAAAGCTTTCAGTGGGTTAAATAAATTGCTCATATCAAATAAATTTAGTATATTACTAAATCTTCGTCTGCGATACATTAAAACATATATCACAATAAAATATAGCAAAGAATATCAATATATTGTAGAATGTAGACTAATAATACAGTACTTAAAATAACAAATCAAATAACAATTAATAAGAGGACATAACAAAATAGGTTTTACTGAAGAAAGCAAAACATGACATAGTGGAACAGAATAGAGTAAGTTACTGAAAGATTGACAAAACTAGAAGAAAAGTAATAGGAAATAACATAATAAAGAAATCAAAGAAAGTACAAGTGTCAGAATAAAGAATGTTGCATTGAAATAGTATATGAGACACGTAGGATTATTTAATATTTAGAATTATTTAAATATCTAATATTAATTATATAGCGTATCTAAGAATAAGAAGAGCAAATATATTAAGAATAAATACTTGTGTTAAATAGTTATGGGTTTTTTTCAGACTCAGACATCATAATGATGGTTAATAGATTCAACCAGATTTTCTGCTACTTATAATAAATAAATAGTTATAGTTCTGAATAGATGTTGACTACTCTTTTCAAACAAAAATGATAGGCTCCTATTACCTATTCCTATTCAGAAATGCATCATACCTGATGTGAAGTTATTAAGTAAGAAAAGACTGAAAAGAGGAAATGGTGTTTATCCGTAAGTTTTACCATTGTTCTCCATCTTCCTCTTGGATCGGATGTAACCCAGGAATGCCAGGAGAAAAAATACCGATGACAGCAGCTCTGCTCGTCCCACCACTCCGGTCACCTACGGGAAGGAAAAAAAAAATCAGTTGACTACATTTCTTTATCGTTTGCTGCTTTGGCAGATGAACTGAAATTTAAATTTGTTGCAACTGGTATTTCAAACGACAAGTTAAAAAATACATGTTTTCTGAAAAAAATTCTAAAATAAATTTTATTAAATAAAAGAATATTAGAAGCATTTGGAAAAGATGCATGTTTTGATATTATCTTCTGAAGACACTGAAGTGAAGTAAATATTTCTGCCAAAAGTTTTTTCTTAGTAAAGACTATTAATTTTTTTTTCTGATGATTTCATTTATTCAAGTTATTTTTTAAAAAAGTGTTTTAATACATTGTTTTTTGGTTTTATTACATATTTATGTTTGCATACTTAATAAAGTAATAATAGGAATCATAGAATTTTGTAATTTTTGAAGAGGGTGTTTTGGCTTAAGTTATTACTCTAGCAAAAAACTTTAATACAATCTATAATAAAATGAAATGCAAGTAATATTTTACCTTTTTATACATCAGTTTATGTTAGAAAAAATACAATATATAAATACCCAAATAAAATTGCAAACAACTACTTCGTTCTTCAATAAGTTTAATTATAATTTTGGAAGCAAAATGGCGTATTTTTTTTAAGTTCACAAATTAAAAACAAAAGCATTCAAGTTTATTTTTTAGTAATTTATAATTTATCTCATGATTTTTATATCAAATTAGATTGAAGTATAGAATGCTTTCTTTTAAATTTAATTATTATCTCTTCTTTTAGTGGAATTCTGTATTCCTTATAGTGATCTTGATACAATATTATATTGATAGACTTATCCATGCAATACATGATTCCAAGGTTGGTTCTAAATCATATTTTTTATTCTACATGTTGCTCAAAGTTTTATCAGCCACAGTAAATGTAGTGATGAAAACTATTAGTTCTTCAGCAATTCTCAATGAAAAACGAGAAATTCTTTTGAATACTTAATTACTTCAACATACCTGCTATAATACCATGTGTACTGTATATTGATTTATTTACGTAGCAAAACATCTGTTAAATATTAGAAAAGAGTATACACCATGAAATAAATTCAGAATTTCAAATTTTTAGTTTGTAAAAACTAAACAAAGGATAAACTAAACAAAATCTGTGATCTTTGATGGTTATTCTAAAAATTATTTAGCTGAAAAGTTTTTGCACACAAAATGTTACTTACTGCTTCAGCGTGAATGGGATGAACGGCGAATAGCAGAGCAGCTGCAACACTTGCACTGCTTGCTAAGAATTCAGAGCAGAATCTAAAAGTGAAAAAATAAATATATGTCATAAATGAAATGCCAGAGTGCATGTAGTTTGCCGTTAATAAATATGATTTTTTTTACATAAAATTTATCGTTGTCTGGTGATAAATGAATCGCTTTCTAAATTTTACTTAATAATCATGTATTTTGCTCTAAAAATTTAAAAAAACGAAATTTGTTACTTAAATGGTTAATTTTAGAAATAACTTCTAAGTAATTATTAAAATGAGTTAAACTTATTTTTTCAAAAAAATAAATCATAATTTTTTAATCAAATACAAACACATCAGTCATAATTTATTTTATATCAATCTTCTGATAAGTAAATTAGCGAAAAAGATTTCTTGCATGAATTGTTGTGGAAAATGCATAATAATTTCAATGTAAAATGCAAATTATGGCATACATTAATTTTATGATAATTGGGGAATAAATAGATTGATTTAAAGTATTTTCACAATTTTTATATTTTTAGTTAAGAGATAAATGATGTAATCTACTCTTATTATAGTTTATCAATTACTTTTATAATTTTCTCTTAAATTATTCTAAATCTTTTTATGTACTTTTAAGAGAACTAATAAAATAATTTTAAATTGAAAATCTAATCATTTTACCATTATTAAATAAGTTGTTATAAGAAAAAAATGCCAACTTGTACAATAATTTTTCGAAATTAAAATTTACTATTTGACTGTCAATTCGTATACAATCTGGAATCTAACTCACTATTAATTATTGAGTTTATTATTAAAAATTAACTACAATTGTCAATAAATCATCAAATAAATTTAAAGTATATGGAATCCAAGACTTTATAGAACATTTTGAACGTGTGATACAATAATAACTTTTATTTCACTCTAAAGAAGTAAACATTAATAAAAGAAATAAATGTTGATCCATTATTTTTTAATTAAATGGAAGTTTTTACCTTTTTTTACTTCATTTAAAAAATGTGACTATTGCTTTTGGTTTCCAGATTGGGAAAAATTATTTTCATACCATAAAAAAAGCATACGAATATTTTAATGCTATTGATTTCAAAAGAGTGTTCTGCATCAAATTATATGCCATTTGTTTCTTAAAAAAGAAAATTTAATAGAGCAAAACATTATTTGCTCTTATATAAAAAACAAATCGAAGGTAAATGTTAAAGTAAAAATATAAAATGTTTACATTTTATTGTTTTGCATATAAAAGGAAAATCTTTTTTGTTCCCAGTTTTTCTTTGTAATTAAAACTGTTATTTAAATAAATATAATATTTAAATTTTTTTTATTTTAGTTTCTATATGTCGGAATGAAATCATTGGTGACCATTCAGCATACATCAATATAGTCATGTCCGGTTGCAGATGTTGAATCATGGGAAACATAAATAACACTGACGCAGACATCGACATTTCCCGAAGGTCTACTATTCCAATGTTTTCGAAAAATATTCCTTTTGTTTGGGGAAAAACCAACATATTTTAATCTCCGCTTTTATTGCCCGGATGCTCCCACGTTTTGCGGGCAACATTTTTACAGCCCTTAAAAACTATTTTTCAGCCTGTCCGGGATTTCGTACATACATTACATCACGTTTTTCTATCGCCTTTAATTTCCTGACAGGAAAGATGACGCATGATGGAGGGTTGTTGCGGTGTGTGGGAAAGAGGTGTCTGCAATATTTGCCACAAATCATCCCCATCGATCGGTGCTTTTCTACGAGGAATTTCTGTTTTATTTAAAAGTAGCTGCCTTGCCCTTATCACTCTGCGAGGCTTTTTTCGATATATTTCTGGAAAATGCATAGAATTTGAATGAGGGATTCCAGCTGTTCCCGAATTCAATTGCTGTGACACTTATTTGTAGGCAATCCCTATACTCTTGTTGCAGTATATTCAACATTCGAGTTTTCCATTTCAAGCTGAAAATGATAAGCTTCATATTTGTCAAGAATACTTTTTCACCTTATGAAAATATCTGGAAGGATTATCATTATTTTAATAAAATTTTGGAGTATAAATATATATAGAGATCAGAGATTACTGACATTTTTAAAATTCATCAATATTAGTTAGATATTATAATCTGGGATTTAGTCACAAATTTGTTGAAATTTTACCTTACGGATTCTTTTTTATGATATCAAAGAGATTATGGATACGTTTTATGAATCATATATATTAAAATGATCAGGGTATCACATTATTTTAAGCTGGAAGTTGTGTTATTTTTGCATGGTTTAAGAGCATTTTTACCAAACGAGTAGATGTGTTTAGTACCTTAAATAATTTTAGAAATCAAATTTTTGATGAAAGGTGCGTAGAGGTCAAACATTCCTGATATTTCTTCATTATATTATGAATAATACTTAAAAACCCGGAATGTGTTTTACAGTTTGTAAGTCAGTTATATATTTTTTTCCTCATTCTATTTATGTATACGGAATGATAATCTACTTTCTAATAAATTATTATTCCAGGTTGTGGCAAAGGTCTTGTGTTCAGTTTCCGTCTTTGTTGAGCAACGGAAAATGGATGCTATCTTTTTGATTTCTGCATGCACCCGAGTTTGGTGGTTACTTAGTCGTATTTCATGCGGGCGCGTTTGTGATATGAAAAAAAAGCCTATTATCAATGAAAAATAAGCAGTGTATGCTTAAAAAAGTAAAGAACTTTAGAAATCAAATTAATTTGTGAGCTATTTTCAATTTGTGAGCAAAGTTCGTGGGCAAAACAATTCAACAAATCTTACAAACTTAAGAGGCTTAAGAGATCAAAACTTAAGAGGTAATTTAATAGTAATTTGACTTAAGAGGTAATTTAATTTGACGATTATTCAGTACTCTTTGGAATAGTAGAATGTTCAGGGTTTGATTTCAGCCATTGATGGCCGTGAAACATAGCTATTGAACTTTGGCATTTTTGCATGTACATCTAACAGAGTAGGTGCCTGAGAGTGTCCGTGTTCTAGATTCCTTCCCTTTCTATTCATGAATAAATTTTGCAGAACGTAAAATATTCTCACATAAGAGAATACAAGATGAATGCTAAAAAAATATTAGACTACTCGCCACAAGAAAATAAGCTGTGTCCATTAAGTCTAATAATTTAATTCCTAATATAAAACTATCTTATTTGAAAAAACTTTATTTAGATAAAATAATATTAATTATTAAATACTTTTATTTCATAGATTATATAGAACATTTTTCATAAAAACTTATGACATTTAAAATATTTTTTAACTAATTAATATTCTTAAATTTGTAAAAGAAATGCTGTGCATTTTTTGACAGAGTATAAACAATGCTATACCAAACAGCGTCAATAAATTTGTTTCGCTTTTTAAAAGAAAATAGGATAAATATTATAGACTAATATAATATACATATGATAATAAGTAAGTACAAATATAT
Organism: Latrodectus geometricus; assembly: GCA_026290005.1. Classification (NCBI taxonomy): domain Eukaryota; kingdom Metazoa; phylum Arthropoda; class Arachnida; order Araneae; family Theridiidae; genus Latrodectus; species Latrodectus geometricus. Next base: position 38,707 of record JAPDSC010060414.1, read on the forward strand.
TGAAATATATTTCACCATATTATTTCTGATAAGGAAATATAATTTATTTTCTTGTTACTGATATTATTTTTGAACACGTTGATTCTTTATTCACTGTTTCCAATGAAAAGTATAAATAATTTGAAAAAACAAAATTCATAAGAAATGTTTCTTTCGACTTTTTGAGTTTTGAGTAATAGCAAAATACAATGTGGGAGAATAATTAAACTTTTTATTTAAATTCAGAATATTTACATTAGATTCATGCAATTTAATGTAATTTGGAGAATATTTTATTTTTTTACCATTATTGAATTACATTTCACTATAAAATATATCTGTAAGAATTATGTTCTGGATAGAACAATTAATGTTAAAAAATAATTTAATGTAGGACTAAATTAAGAATAAAAAAAATTGTTTTATGATCTTTCAATGAGATCTCCGATGTTTAAGATATTCTGTATAAATTACAATTGCATATTTTATTAAAACTGTACAATGAATTTAAAAAATATCATAGAAAATTTATTTTATAACATTCCAAATTATATATAAATTAAAATAAAACTAGTTAAATTTTAGATAAACAATAATTGAATTAATAATAAGTAATTTATCATAAGTTATCAAACAACTTAAAAAGTTTCGAATTACTCAAAATTTTCTTCACAATTTTGTTTACAACCATAACACGTTTATTTATAAGTCACTTTATCTCGAAAACATACTACTTGCAAGAAACTGATAATATGCTATATCTACCTAGGAAACAAATTTCATTCTCATTTAAAACAGCATTTTTTATATATAATTCATTTTTGATAAAGTAGTGATATATAACAATTAAGAGATTGCATTTTGGCGATATCGCCGAAATATATGCCTAATAATTAAATTTTTTTAAGGAAGAGTATAAGTAAAATTCCTTCACTAAACTCTCACATCTTTCTTGATTTCTCTTTTACAGCCCTTGATAGAAAAAGCAAATAACCATTCATCAACTTATCGTGGAATTTACATTTTACCTGCGACAATTTTCGGGAAAGATACGTTGACAAGTGACAGATGATGTCGGAGTCAAGCAATACATGGCTGAGCATGTAAGCGTTTGACATTTAGCTAACAAATCACGTTATCGATCGACACTTGCTATGGGAAATCTTATCTTGCATGAAAAAAGGTTTTCCCGCGGAATATGCTGAAGCATTCCCTAAAGAAGAACTGGAGTAGTGAAAGGAGTATTTAAAAGTGGTCTTTGTGGAATACTGTTGTATAGATTTTAAGCCATCATTACTTCCGTCACTTCCTAACGCAGTGATAGGAACCGAACGTTGATTAACATCATTAATTGAGATTTTTTTTATGCATGAAAGTTTTGATATTTTCTTATTCAATCTTTTACCAAACTTCATCATCTATATTGTCGTGCTTGATGTAACTTGAACTAAAATAATTTGAGAATTTTGAACTAATAATAAACAGAACAGATATTATTTGTTAAAATGTATTACAGATCGATAAAACACTACGAAAGATTTACAATTGCCTATTAATGTCAACCAAAGCTGCTAAACACACTTAAGCATCTTATTGTTTAAGAAAAGATAAATGCTGAAGTCTACATCAGAGCTGGTGTATTTCTCTCGACTTAAAACGATACCGGAAGAAGAACACTGGAATTAATAAAGACTTTTGTGTTCTATAGATCTTTATTCATAATATATTCTTAAAGTACGGGCTTTAATTGGATGAGATACCGAAGTTAAGGCTCTAAATTTTTAATCTTAAAGGAGTTTAGAATATAATGCATTTACATTTTAAAAGCTTTTGTATGAATTAAAATTGAAATTTTATTTTGTTATTTGACAATGAGAATATCATAGAAGAAACGATTTTTTAATAAAATGAAATAATATTTTTTGTTATTGTTGTTAATTCCGTTATTTATGAATAGCTTTCGACACGTTTTCTGCCGTATAAAATTTTTTTTGTTTTCTTAATTAGCTAAGCGATTCTTTTTCTCTTATTTAATCAAGCCATTAATTGAGATTTATTAATTGATTAATCATTCAAATCTCCTTAAATAACATTATTTAATAGCCGTAATAACATTAATATATTTTTGAAATTGCTTTTAAAATAACCAGACAATACACACTCATATTATTATGGTTGCAAAATACTGGTTGATTCGCTATTAAATAAGAAAGAATGAACTAATTAGAAAATAAGAAAGTTAGAAAAAAATGATTACAGCTAGATAAAGTGAAAATAAGAAAGAATGAATAAAACATTAATTCTGAAATATTACTGTGCATATGTCTTTTTTTACTTCTTAATAATTATTTCTTTTTTCTCTGCCCCTTAATGTACCAGTTTTATTTGATTACATGATGCATATTTAGAACGCAACGTAACTAGACAACGACATATAAAGAATGATTTAAGCCTTTAAGCTACATTAGATAAAAACGGATTAAAGGTAATGTATATAATTTAAAACAGTAACAACTTTACATAAAACATTTGCTTATTGAAAAATTCATGACAGTTTAAACATGTTCATTGAACAATTTCATATTGAACTTTTTAAGAAAAAGATATTCATCCGATTGTCTTACAACTTCCTTCAGCTGTTTGGATATTCAATACGTAGTTTCACCAATTGCTGATAAATCAACAATTCGCAAAAGTGCATTTCTTGCACTGTTTTGTGGATTAAATATTCCGCTACAACAATGGCTGATTGCTCTTTTTTGATCACTCATTTTTTTGCACATAAAGCTTATTTGACAGAGACTTACTGTTTAGAGTATATTCCGAACCACAACAAACTTCCATGATTGAGGTGCGAGTCGAACCTAGGAAATGTTAAATTGGAGGACAAAATACCATCTTCTCGTTCGGCATTCTTCGGGTCATTCTATCCATTTTCAATGGATCCCAAAACAAGTTGCTGCCGACGGGAATGAAAGGACCGACTATCTGGCCAGGAACTCTGCTGAGAAAGAGGTGTGTCCTTGTGGGGCTCTTACATATAATGAGATTTTCTCCCTTAGGAAAAGGGAATTGAATCGACTTGGACCTACCAACCACCTGTTATACTTTTTAAAAAGCCCCGGTGGGTCTCTTTAGCTTTCGCCCAGAAAATATCAAACGGTTTTTTCGCATTTCATTAGTAACCATGTCAGAGTACTCACTTTCCGACAGGTACAGAGGATCTTTCCTAGGTGCTATTGGTGTGGGGCTGACAGTGTAACTCCATATTTTGGTTTATTTAGATTTTAAAACGGACGACTTCCTTCAGGATGCTCTCTTGTTTTTACGCTTTTTGTATATTTTTTGAATTATAGAGATTGTTTAGTTTGGTTAGGCAATCTAGGATTAGTAACATAAACAATGGCAAAACACTAACCAGCAACACAGGTGAATAGAACTGATGAAAGCACACTTCGAAACAAATGTTCTTATCACTATTTTCCAATTCACTTTCAAAAATATTGACATACAAAAATTTATATATTAAACTGATAAGAAATAAGAAAAGTTATTTTTAATTGACGATTTGGTTATCTAATTTCGTTTTTAAAAATTCCCACTAAACAAGTGGGATTATTTAACATTTTGTTTAATTACGTTGTTAATCTTTGAAAAAAAAATTCTTGCCTTTCATCTTTGAAATTAAGAAACAATAATTTTTTACAATGTAAGAATATTTTATTCAAATATTGACAAATAATATTGTTTTTATTATTAAAATGAATATTAATTTGATATAAATAAATATATTTGTTAATTACAATGTTATATGAATCTGAAAACATTTACAGATATTGTATTTATCATGTCACTGAATATCTCATACGGTTTAATAATGGATAATTACTACAATTTGCAAACAATTCTAATATCAAAGTAAAACTAAAGAGAAACCGTGACCAATATGAATAAAAGCTTTATTACATAACAAAACTAAATCACTTCAATCTCACTTCCATTCCAGAAATAATTGTTCACTAACAATATTTATTTTCATCACGGCACATAGCAAATTAAATCTTACGTAATACAAATCCCATCATTACTGAGAACAAATAGTGGCAACAATCCTGTTCAGGCTTTCGTGGACATGTCTTTTCATTTCCTATTTGATCCGTGCAGGCTGCATTCCTGATCACTGACTGGAGGACCTCGGGTCGAATTCCTCTCTTCGTACATTTTTCTCTTCGGACGAGAATAAGGAAACAAGTGTCTGCTTCAAATGAGAGTCTTTGCTCTACATAGTTTCATGAAGGAAAAATCAGGAAATCACTAGGAAAAGGTGGTTGTTTCATTAGGGAAAACTGAACATAAATATGTGATTTTAAGCTAATAAACGACTAACATTTATAAACCCCATGTTTGAGGGTAAGAGAAGTAGAAAAAATAATTGATTGGATTTGAATATATTTCGAAGTAACATATGCTGAAGTTTATATAATAATTAGAAAGATAAAATAGAAAATTCATTTCTCTTATTTTGCAAGTAATAAAAGAAATGAAGTTGAGGTTAAAATATCTACATGGAAATTTTTGATTGAGTACAATACAATTAAAATTAATTCTGCTTAGAGTATTTAAAATAAATTGGTCATAGAACACTTTTAAATCAAAACCAATTTCTTGAAATAGTTAAAAAATATCTTATTGCTCAAACTATATATAGTTAATAAAAACAGAATGTAAGATTTCTAAAATTCTTCGTTTGAATTGTCTCTAATTTTAAGTTCTGATATCATTTCATGAATTATCATGCCTCATCTTTGTCCTCCAGTTACCTAAAATACAATTTCTAAAAGCTATTAAATATACTCTTTTGCAAAAAATTCGATGCACCAAGAGGAACTTTTGAGATTGTGCTGAATTTTTTACGCAAAAAGTCTTGATTGAACGTGCAAATGATCAAAATTTCAAGCATATGAACAGGAATTACGATCATAGAGTGATTTTATAATGCGCAATTCGCAAAGTATAAAACCAGTAATAAAGGCAGGAAAATCATTCTTTTGTTGCTGCCATTGCAATTCCGTAAAGAAGCAACTAAAGATGTCATTACAATGATATTGAAGACTTTTCAGACGACTAAGCGACTTTGACGACGACGTGTTCCATTGTAGGATTGCAGGAAGCTAGGTGGTCATATCGAGCAATAAGCTTCCGCTTGCAGCGTAGAACACTGCTGTGAAAAGATGTTGGTAACAATGTCTGCTACAAGGGAATTGCCAACTAAATGAATTCTCTGGAAAATCAAGGAGCACAAATGCGAAGCAAGATAAGAAAATTCTTCGCCAGGCTCGAACCGTCCCAACGATATCACTGTCGACTGTTCAACGCACTACAGTCTTGTCTACACATTCCATGTACCATTCACAACCTCACGGTGCTTGTCTGTGGCGGAGCTACGTTCACCAAAGTCTTTAAAACGTTTGCCCTTGACCCTAACACATCGGTGGTGTAGTCTGGAGTGGTGTCGATGCCGATCACCTTGGATTCCATCAGATTGGCATCGTATAGTGTTCAGTAATGAATTCGGCTTCACTCTTGAATCAGATGATCAACGTATTCGTGTCTGGAGAGGACAGAGTCAACGGTCCCAATTAGCCTTTGTCTTACCAAGGGTTAAGGCATACAGCCATAACTCCTGGTATAATGGCGTGGGGCGTTATTTCGTATGGTATGGTAGCATATCATCTTTATCCCCCGTATATTTTTAACAGCTCATCAATATGTTGATACCATTCAGTAGCCGATTCCATTATCTTTCATGGCACGTCATCCTGGGGGCAGTTTCCAACAAGATAATGTCAGGATATATACCACTCACGTGTCTCTGGACTGTTTCCGTGCTGTTGATAATCTCCCTTGTCTAGCTAGGTCACCAGACCTTTTACCAATTGAGCTTCTCTGGGACATGACAGGCAACCAAATTCGGGCACCAGAAAATATCGCAGATCAGGAGCAACAGCTGATAAATGCCTGTCAGAATATTTTGCAGGATGACATTAGAAACCTCAACTCCTTGCCTAGACGAATGTAAGCATGCATTGTCGTCAGGGGCATCTCGATTAATTACTTATTTAAACACTCAATGTGTGATTGTGATCTGTGAACAGGTACTATATATATGACCTTGATTTCTTAATTTCATTTTAATATCTGTGTATGAGTTACATACATATTCTATTTCATGTAAAGCAAACACTTCCCTTCATATTGCTTCAAGTTTTTTTGCAAATGAGTGTAACTATTAAAATATGTAAGGATTAAAAAATTTAACTTTTTACACACAAAAGAAATATTACACTGTTTGTTAATGTCTGGCTTATTTGTGTTATTCTAAGATTATTCAGGACTTATATAAAGTCACATATTGATGCTCTACTACAGAACATTCTTGTTAGAACAATGATCCCCCAATTTAACATTTTTGAAAAAAGCTTCTTTTTGAAATTTAAAGTAAGAATTACATAAAAAATCGTAAAATAAATTATAAATGCATCATACAGCTTTTATGTGTATAATATTACTCAAGAATAATTTCCTTAGCGGTATATAAATAAAACAAAGCATGAGGTATTCCTAATGAATGGAAGTAAACGTTGTTTTATCACGAACTTCATACTAATTGAGGAAAACATATATTACGAGTATAACATTTCAGAAACCTTCACAAGCTTTTTATAAGTGGCCTTGAATTTGAATTTGTTCAATGGTCCTAAGTATATTAATTGCAATGTGATTTGCTAGCAAAGTTATCTTAACTTTATAAAGCAAAATGAAGAATTATTTTTATGAGTTTATAATCACATAAAACTATATAACACACATTTTTATATTTCCTTAAAAGTAAAGTTTATTTTTTACATTTTAATTTATAAAGTTAATTTTTTGTGGTATTCTGTACAATTCTTTTATAGATGTATAGATCTGATACTTAATTTCATATAACGGGTAATAAAAAGCGTAAATATGAGTTCCTAAATAATCATAAGCCATTTTGTATGGAAGTGGACGTTTAGTTGCAGATTTTCCTTGCAAATTACGGTTTGTTTTTATTGGTACATAAATAATATTCATTCTGTTTGTTTCGCTACGGCGTGTTATTGAGAGACAGTCACGATATTGTGAAATTTTGTACCAATTACATGAAAAACATGAAATTTCTTACCAATTACAAATATAGTTTTTGTCCCGATAATATTACAATAATAAAAAGGAACACAACACTTTAATTTTCTTGTATGGAGGAAAATACATGTGCATTCGGCTACAGAACTGTTATTTCATTCGGCAATTGCTTCAGTCCTATCTTCCATTGTCATTTTCATGTACTACATAATTACAATAGTACATTGAACAATCCTGTTTAGAAAACGAAACAGCTTTCGCGTGACTGACTTTTGAACACGCATTCTGGTTGATTTTCTCTGTAATGTTTTCTTAACTGCTACTCTCCAATACGTAGAAATAAACCAGTGTAGAGGTTACTTTTCTTAGTCATAATAACGGTATTTCTCCGTTCATTGGTAATGCTACGCTCATTATAATTCAGTCTTGTTATTTATTCGACAAAAAAAAAAAAATGTTTGAAACATTTAATTCGAAAGGAAATCTGTAAAATATTTTCGCAAATGTATTGGGAAAAATATTGTATTTTTCAATATACTTCACTT
>JAPDSC010060414.1:51400-61448 GCA_026290005.1 Latrodectus geometricus
GAACACCTAGCTAAAAATATTTCTTAACATACGAGAATGCTACGTTTAAATCCTCATATCATATATTAGATGATGGATATGGAATGCTTCCTTCTTTCAAAATACAAACAAACTAAAAATTCATTTTTCAGAACAAACCATGACTCAGTAAACATAATAAATTCTTGATTTTCTGTACATTTAAGTTGATTAAATGCCATATTAAAATTTTTTCTCCATTGTTCAAATGATCAGACAGATTGACTTACAAGCAGACTACTTTCGTGCAATCTTCTGCATGCTGTAGTAACTGATATTATTTTTCCTGTAGTCGGAGAATTGCCAAGTGAATATGAAATGAAGTTGAAAATACTGATGGGACTTGTACTAAGTCATAAATGGTGATCATCTTTAGAATATGTAACTCTTGTCTTTATTTCGGTGCATCTGTGAGAGACTGGGCAATCAGTTAAAAATACATTTCATAGTATTGAATTACTAACATTTAGCCACTTTTCAACGTTACACATTTGTTGACCAGTTTGTCAGCAGCCTATGAATTTTCAAACCAATTCAGCTGGAATATGTGGTTTTATACTTCTATTTAAACATTAATTGTCTCGAAAGTGCACCGCTCACTGACTGATGATTTTCTTTAAATAGCTAGTTTTAAGAAGCATTTTATTTTCATGAAGCGATGGAGAGCAGCGGGACGATATTGCATGGTACAATAGGAATCGGATTTCAGCATTTCTAGTAAATATAAATTTCAAGGATTTCAGTTATTTTTATCCTATTAATTTGATTTTAATGTTACTTAAATTTTGGAATCTGCTTTATTGCTTAGCTGAATTTTAATATTATTATTTCATGTCCAGTATTAGCATATAATATTTTTTTTCATCTATCTCTAAGTATTATTCATTAGTGTCTCTAGTATTTGACCACGACAATGCAACAAATACAAATGGTAATTCAATCAGAATCTATTAAAATTATGAACTAATGATTTCATAATACTATGCTAAAATACAAAAATTATTTCAGTGCTTATATTTTTCTCTTATAAATTTGTTAGATTTGACAATCCAGCTGCATCAGAGGGTTGGCCTGTTCGCCATCTTACCCACACTTACTTAGCGGCGCTGAACTTCTGGCTGCTGCTGTTCCCGGCGGACCTGTGCTGCGACTGGACCATGGGGACGGTCCCCCTCCTCACATCCTTCGCTGACCCAAGAGCGTTCTCTTCCTTCTTATTTTATGCTGTGATATGTAGACTAGTCTGGATGGGTGGCCACAACCCAAATATCCGAATTTCTAAAATAGTAACAATTGTAAGTAAGGATAAAATAAAATGATTTATTTATAATTTTAAAAATTTCAAATTTCTTTAATTGTTAGTAAATTTATATAAACGAAAATGGAATCTTTCTCTCTTCATGGGAAAAGCTGTGATCTCCAGATAATGGGATCATAAAATGAGAAACTAATTTTGTTATATAATTAATAAATTATGTAAAATAAGAACATAGAATGTTTTGTTTTATTTCATTTATCTGTGAATGCCTTTCCTTCAGCCAACAGAAGACAACGTCCTCGTTATTTTGAGTGACTGTCATGTGACGCGATTGTGACTTGAGCTTGCACACTCCTCTACCCACCAGCGGATTGACACTGTAAGATATTTAGGCTCTTTCAGTAGCACGAATTTCGGAATGGTCATGCGTTGAGACCAGTTATTTTATGTTTAAAATGATGCTTATCCTAATCTTAAGAAAAAACAACTAAGATTTTTAGTTCAAAAAGATAATTAAATAATTTCTCATTTAAATATCACTTTAATTTATTCATTTAGATTAAATAAGGCTCATTCAATTTAATTCTTCTATTAACATGATAGCCCAGTATATGCTAAGGCTTCAATCAGAAGTTTCTTCCAATCAATTCTCCATTTCGCAAAGAAAATTCATTTGTAACTCCCAAGATCTCAAAGTCTTCGTCAACACAATCTGCCCTTCTTAAACTGGGTCTTCCCCTAACTCTGATTCCTATTGACCTATTAGTAAAAATCCTGAAAATCCTGATCCGTGAAAGCCTGAAAGGAAAGATTCGGGTGGCATATATGGCCAGTAAACTTTATACGATTAATTTTAATGTATTTTATTATATCAATCTTCTTGTATTCATCCTGTACAATTCATTTTTGTGTCTATGCCGCCATGCACTATCAACATATACATCCATAATCTTTATCAACAACTTTTTTTCAAAAAGAGATAGCTGATTATCTTGAAGTTAAATAATTGATTATTTATATTAAGCTCTAAAACAACTAATCATGTACCATTATTAAATAAATCTTAATTATTTTAAATTTTAAATATAAATTTCTAAACTTTAAATTTTTATCATCATTGCATAATTACTTGTAAATGCATTTTTTCTGCTTATATATGTATGCTGATTAAATATCTTAAAATGCACTGCTGGCCTCCTAAATTCCAACACCAAGAAATACAAAAGATATCACAACAAAATTTATTTTGTAGATAACATGTTGACAAAGTATTAAATGATTAAATTTATGGACTTCTGTGAAGTGTGGTTCCTGCCAAAATCAGTAGCAGGAATTGCCGTTATAGGAGATCACCGCTTCCACACATCTCGGAATTGATTCAAAGAGACTTTGGAAGTGCTATTGATGTACAACAGACCAGCATTTTCCACACGTTGTCAAAGTTGATCTGGTGTGGCAGTTGGGGATATAATCTGAGTCAAACGTTGAGCAACCATGGACCACATGTTTTCTATCGGCGCAAGATCCAGAAATCGAACTGATCAGGAAAGTGTTTCAATCTGGCGATTGACGAAAAAATTTTGAACAATGCGTATCACTTGTGGTCACGCATTATCTTGTTGAAATATGGCTTTGGGCAAGCCCTGAAGGTAAGGAAGAAAAACTGAATCCAACAACTCGGAGATAAAGTGCTGACTTTTTAAAGTACCGGCAATGCGTACTAGACAAGTGCGAGAATGATATCCAATACCGCCGCATACCATAATACATGGTGCCAGACCAATGTGGAAGTGCATAATCCAGCTCTTTAGCATCCTCTCTCCACGATGTATCCAGACACGAATGAGACCATCGTGGTGTTGCTGACAGAAGAAGGACTTTTCAGTAAAGAGAATTTCATTCCATTCCGTCTTCCACATCCTTGAACAGAACGTTTGAACATTTTGCGCAGGAACAATGAACGTTTTGCGGACAGACCACTGTTCTGTAAACGAATGGTTCTCGCAGACACTAGATGCTGTGTTACAGATTGAATGTATTGTGCTATGGTTCGTGATGTGGCTGAGTGATTCATCACTGTCATGCGCACAATTTGCCTATCATCACGTGAAGTGGTGCACTAAGGTAGATGCGATCGAACACGTCGGTCCGTCGTACTCTCCTGCATCCAATGATCATATATCCGCTTTACAGCTGTTTGGTTTCGTCCAACACGACTATCAATTCCCCTGAAAGATAATCCACAATCTCGGTAGGTGACTATTCTTCCTCTGTTGAACTTAGATACTTAATCAAAAAATGATCGCGGTTTTCTATGAGACATAATTGATCGTTTTTTTTTCTGAGAAAAACCCAATTGCCAAACTTGAAACCGTTGAAATCTCCAAGCCTTAAATAAAGCTTTGAAGTGGCTTGTGATGTTGCATCTGCGCTTAAATCCTAATCATTTGCGTATCTCACCTCCGCTAATGTATGTTATAAATTTCATGTTACTTGCATGCTTCCTTAAGGTTGTATTTACGGTGGTTAGCAGTGAATTTTTCAAAGTGTGTGATAAGCAAATTTTAAGATTTAATTTATTTTTCAGATCAAAGAAAAGTGTATTTAAAATAACTTTCATAAGAATTCATTCAGTTTTGTAATGTAAGAAGATAATGATAAAATACTCGTAATTTTACTACAAAAATTGATGATTCAAGTATTTCCTGTATGCTCATTTCAAAAACATATTCCAAGTATTTCCTGGTGTTCTTGAAATGCGCCATTTATTAAAATTTTTAATCATTGATTTTTATAATCTGTAATTACTTTACGCTAAATCAGTAGAACAAAATATTGGACATCATTTTTTCTTATTCCTTTTTTAAAAAAGCTTATCTTACAGAAGCATGAAACTTGGACGATATTTTTGAAGCCAATAGTTTCATAGTCCTCTGGTTGGGAAAGTCTGATTCAGATTTACACGCCTTCAAAAGGTGGATAAAACTGAGTACCAAGCATCTTTGGAAACTTGAGCACTTGGGGTTTCACATTAGACTGATCCCCTAATTGGGACGTATGCTCCGCACACCAGAGTCATAGGTCTTAAAAGCAAATTTAGGCATTGTAGGCTTAAATCTGTCACAATACTGGTACACCCCAAGGCTATTTGTAACAAAAATAGGTGATTCCACTAAAGGTTTTGGCCCTACGGGGTTGTCCTGCCACTTTTTATTTTTTTAATGGTTTCTGAGAATGAGATTGCTGATATCACAATGTCATGGGGTCGGCTTTGGATAAAACTTCTTGTTGTCCTAAAATATTATCAATATAGTTATGTAAGTAAACGAATTTATCTTTTTTCTTATAGATAATAAATGCTTATCTATTTTTCAATAAATAGTAATATTCTGTAAAATACATAGAAATATCGGTTATTGATCATCTTTAGTATTTAAATATCTTATAAGAAGTCTATAAGTTTATAGTCAAAAATATACTCTAATAATTGTTTTTATTAAATAAATTCATTAGTATTTTTGAAAGGTTTTTCTAAAAAATATACCTAAAAGATATTCCACTTAGAAAAAGCAAACACTTAATACTAGTTCATCTAGAAAAGAGTAAAAATATTTTAATATTAATGCATGTCCCACTGATTTTCATCAAATATTTATCATAAATTTATGTTTTGATATTATTTGTGAGATTTAATGTGTGCTTATGATTACTATAAAAACATTTCTGCTAGTTTCATGTTATTGCCTAAAAAATGCACAAATCCTTAAATTGACTTCTTTTAGGATATCTTGTCCAGCTAGAATGGAGCCCAGTGGCGTAGTGGGAGTGCTTTACGCTTCCAATGCACAGTTTACATCCTTGGGATAAACAAGGTTGACTCAGTCTTGAAACCCCCAGTGTTTACCATGCAATGGTAAACAATGGGGGTTTCATGTTAAGCTGGTCATTTAACCGGAACAGATGATTCCCAACCCAAAGCCCTTGGTTTAAAATAAAAAAAAAGAGATGTGGGGATTGCAGGCCCTATCCCAGCTAGGCCAAAAACTGTTGTCATTGAACTTAATTTGTCCAATTATGGCCTCGGTGGCCTAGTTTGTTATCGCATTCATTCTCGTTATTTGAAGTCATTCTCGACTCATCCAAAGATCCATCGTGTTCGCTAATGTCAACTGGGGCACATTAAATATGTCGTAATAGCAATATCCTCTATATAAAATGATACCTCTGGCAGGCCTCTGCTAAGTCCTAGCTTCTAAATTACGAGGACCCACTCAGTTTCGGAGCCTCGCAAGCACACCTACTAGCTGCTTCACTATAAAAGGCGCCATCACTCCCGCCACTTGTAGTGATGAAGGGTAAAGATCATACCAGCCGGGCTTTATATAAAAAAAAATACAAAAATGTTTGTCCAATTAAACTACAGTATATATAAATTGAATAAAATGAAGATTTGTCAAATTATCATGCCCAAACTGTATCATATAAACTAATGCAAACATTCAGTTTGGAGACATAATTTCTTCAGAATATTTAACTATTGCAGGACTGCAAACCTTATATTCGATATAATTTCTGTTGAGCAAGTGAAGATATGTATTGCATTCTTGTTTTGCAATGTTGCCTGTACCTTTAAAAGGGTAGTGTAAGCATGTTTTACAGGTTTTTTCCTTACAACATATGAATACAGACCATTACAAAAAATTCTCCAAAAAACAAAATGTTTAACTAAATATTTTGGTTAGAAAGAAAACCACTCAATAAAATTAAGAATTATAAATTTCTGTTTTTACATATTAACCCAAATATTTTGTCGTAAACTTTGCAAACCAATTATAGATGAATAATTAATAATAATAATAAATTATTTAATGAGTTTTACAAAGGTATATAGTCACACATTTGCGTATTTTTATCAAGCTTTGATTTCCATTGTAGTCAAATCATATTTAATAGTCAAACTAGTCCCTTAAACATATTTTTTGAGTACTTATCTTATTCCAGAAAATAGGTGTTTATTTTTTTATCAAACACATCTTCAAGTCGAAATAAATATATCAATATATAAGAAACATTACAAAATATTTTTCTCAACTTATTTATCTTTCTTGTGGTCTCAATAACTTCGATATATACGTCAGTTACCAGAATTTCAACACCACACATGTTTTTTATTCTTTACGATTCTGTCGATGTCAAATTTTTTTCATCTTATTATTTTTTATTTACACTTTTTCTCCGGAAGTAGTATGACAGATTCCGCTGTAGAAAAAAAAAGTTAAAGGGAAGTAACTTATTGAAAGAGACAAGACCATCCCAAAATTTTGTCATTTTTTCGAAAGTTACGAAAAAATTCCTAATTCCCCCCAGGATAGAAGGCTATTGTCTCTGTCCCGTTCAAGAATGAAATGAAGAAAATATTTACTTTTTTCTTATTTTATTCCTGATAATTGGAATCCACAACTTTTCTTGACACAAAGAAACGTCAAGAAAAGTTGACAAGGAACATTCCGAGCTGTTTTTCTTTACTTTTTTTCTCAGTTTATTCCTTGAAAACTGAGAAATGGGTTTAAGCTCCTCCAGTCAATTTTCTATATTTGAGACAGGTGGAGATTTATCTAAAATAATAAATGAATAGAACGTCAGATATTCAACTTACACATTCCGTAAAACTAATACGGTTTAGCTGGAGATTTTAGAGGCATTTCCAAGAATGCATTATTATATATTATATTGAATAAAATATTTTTAGTAAATAATCGGGAATATAATTCAAATCCCTTAGACATTAAATTGCACGAAATTTAAGTAAAATCTGCTAAAAATTTTCTGCAATAAAGTAATGGTACCTCATTTATTAGGTATTATATTCCCATTTTTTAGCTTTATTGGTGTGGATGTTCGACATATTCCTTCTTACCTAAATCAGCTTTTTCAAAAAAAGATAAAGAATTGTAATTAAGATATTGTTATGACGTTCAATTAATTTTGCGCCCCAAATTGATGATACATTATTTAGCATCCAATCTTAGCTTCTAGGAATGCGCAGAGCACAAAATGAAATTACATAAAATTATTTTAAATGAAAAACATTTCTAGCATTCGCCACAGACATCACCATTCTTCTTCATTTTCTCTTTAAAAAGAGAACAATATCTGATGTCCTCTCGCTGCCTCCGCAGCGCCATTTCAAGGTTGTGGGTATTATTACAACTTCCAAAATGTTTTGATCTTAACGAAAAATGGTTAACATTATATTTAACAAATTCAGAACTAAGAGATCAAGCTTTGTATATCATTTCTTAAAGTCTTATGGTAAAGAAATAATTTTTTTACTTATTAATATTCTTCTAGTTAATTTATTAAATGTAAATAAATACAGCCAAGAGCACATTATGAAATATTTTATTTTTATTATCATGTTCATGCATTATAATGATATATTTGGCAATAATCTAATATATTTCAAATTTTCGCGAAATAGTGTACAGAAATTTGTATTCGTATTACATTTAAATTTAAACAAGAATTCTAGGATTCATGTATATTTTTCATTTTATATTGTTTTCATTTTATTAAATATATTAATGCAAAAATTAATCAAAACTTCAAAAGTATATAAAAATTTTAGAAAAAAAGTTAAGAGAAATATAGTTTCAGTTGAATTCAAAAACAATGTTTCCATGAATAAGTATTAAATTTTAAATATGAATGAATGAATAAAATGTAATAAATTAAATAAATCAAAATGTGCCTAACTTTTTCCAAAAGAATTAAAAAAAATAAAAATAAATAAACATATATCCAAAGTTATTCATATAAAATATTCGAATTCGTGTAAAAATAAAACTGAAAATATTTATTTTGAATCCGAATTTCTTGAGAAAATTATTTGGTGTTCAGTAGCCCTGTAGGAAAAGACATCAATTCCGCATTGATTGATATCCGCTAATGATTGATATCTCATGTCGCATTGATAGAAAAATCGCTAAAGATTGATATCCTATCTTGCAGAATATTATCGGGCTGAGAAGACCTTCATGTCTATGAATTTTGCATGATCGATGTTTCACTATTTGCATGATGATGAAAAAGGTTTTAAAATATGTTTTGGCCTTATTATTAGCAAAGTTTTTCGAAATCACGCGATGATCGAGTCTAGTTTAGGGACTGCAGTCTAAAGAAATAAGATTCCAGAAACGTTCTTTAATGAGAAAAAACGACACATAAGCAGTTCACTAAGCATAAAATACTTTTTTCAGTTTTTTATGAAAGTTACTTATTTAAAATGAACGGAGCAGCAGTTGCCTAGTTGGAAAATGAGTTGATATCGTATCATGATCTTCCATTCACTGTCCACTGAGAAGGTTTATTCACATATGGAGATATTTTTATATTCCAATGTATCTTCACTGGGGTTGACATGTAAAAATAAATGTACGATCGAGTTGTTACCTCGTCATTTAGTTTTTACTTGAAATTAGCAAGATGTGCTTAGCGGCTTTGTTCGGTAGAAATGAGAAGCCTGAAGCATATCATAATGACTCAGTTATAAAAAAAAATTATTTTTATGCTTTTTACATGCAATATTCCCTTTTGTTTTTAGGGTACTTCACTGTGTGTGTTTCCCTTTCTACCTGCGTCCAATCTGTTCTACCCCGTGGGATTTGTTATCGCTGAGAGGGTCCTGTACCTGCCGAGCATGGGCTTCTGTTTTCTAGTGGCCTACGGATGGCACAATCTCTGCCTGCATTACAAGTAAGTTAGTCACACAATTTTGTGTTAAAATTTTCATGTTAGCTACCGACTACTAATTGTTTGATCTTAGAGTCCTAGTTATTTACTTATTCTTATAAACAAAATTTTTTGGCTAGAAACGAACACTTTTTTTTTAACTTCACCCAATTTTAGAATGCACTATCCAATGTGTTAATATGAATTCATTGAATTTCATGTCTTTCGCATTTGGAAAGAAAGTTTCCCTGCATTGTTGTTGAAGAATTCTTTAATAATGAGGTGCCTCTTTAGTGGGATTCAACCAGTCAAATGAAAATTAACATATCAAATCCTTATTCATAAGCAATATATATTACAATAAATAATTACATTATTTATTGCTACAATACATGTTTGAAAAAAATGTTTATTGCAGCAAAAATATAACTTAACATAAGTAGAACTTCAATCGTTGTTTTTAAAAGCTGCTTTTTCAGCATAGGTTAGATAATCAAGTATTCAACAAATTTCATTTTGCTACAAACTTGAGACAGCTTATTTTCTCGTATAAACAAAATTTCATTTAAGAGATTTTTTTTCTCAATGAATAACATTGGCCTGAATCATAATTTTAGCAAAAGTTTGACATTCTATACTTGCATAAGATTGCAAGCATTAAGCGTAATTCGATAAATTATTGTGTTATTTTTATGACAGCCTATTTTTCCCAACAAAAAAATCGTTCGTAATTTTGAATCTCCATTAAGTGACGAGAATGGTATTTATGCTACCCTATTTCAATTCTAAACTATGACATTAGTTGGTGTCAGTATTGTAGATCAGTGTAGTGTTGGTGTCATAGTTCAAATCTAAACTATGACACCAACACTAAAAAAAGTTTTAGTTAAGTTAAATTTCTATCATTTGATTATTTTTCTGAATTATCTTTAAATAATGCATTTATCTGTTAAAAACCATTCAAGTAAAAACATTAATTACCAAGAACCATTTATTGTATTTCATTATATAAATACTGTAATAAATTCTTATTAGATTTTT
>JAPDSC010060414.1:61848-74533 GCA_026290005.1 Latrodectus geometricus
TTAGATTTTTCAAAAATCTAATAAGAATTTATTACAGTATTTATATATACAGTATTTACAGTATACAGTATTTCATTGTTTGAAAATGTTTGAATACAATGGCAATTAATAGTTGATAAAATGAGAAAATGTTCTGCTTTCAGAAATAGATAATTATTTAGAAATAAATAAATTATGTACATAAAAATCATTAAAATATTTTAAATTTCTGATTTACAGTAAAATTTTAAATGTACGAAAAATAAAAGTTTACTTTCTGCCTATTTTATACGTTTTATATGACTTTTATATATTTTATTTTCAGTTTAAATAGAAAAATTTATGGTCAGAATCTTGATTATGAATTAAAGAAAAATATCTTTAAAAATCAAATGCACATAATTTTAATGAAATGCACATAATTGTAA
Organism: Latrodectus geometricus; assembly: GCA_026290005.1. Taxonomy (NCBI): domain Eukaryota; kingdom Metazoa; phylum Arthropoda; class Arachnida; order Araneae; family Theridiidae; genus Latrodectus; species Latrodectus geometricus. The sequence continues at coordinate 62,256 of JAPDSC010060414.1, forward strand.
TGCACATAAAAGTATATGAAATGCACATAATTTTTAATGAATGTAAAAAATCTTGTAGTTTTATCTTAAATAAAATATTTCTCCAAGGGTAGTATAAACACTAATTTCATTTTATTACATGCTGATGTAAAGCCCATCCCAAGAAACCATTTATATTTAATAATGTATTTACATAATATTTTGTATTCACAAAGCTAATTAATTATTTTCATTTAAAATACTTCTAAAATCACTTCATTTACATGCAAGTAATTTTAATTTTCGCCATCAATTTGGATTTGCATTCAAATTTAGCTAAATTTCCAATAGCTAAATATATTTTAAAAGAGATTTTATTAATGAGTTATATTATATTTTTCATAGTACTTCAATTAATTCTCTTTTAAATGGATATCTAATTTCTAGCATATCTAATTTCTACACTATGGAAATAAGATATGCATTTAAAAGTAATAAATTACATATATATGCTTGTTCTGATTTTACATTCCGGAAAAAACACAAAAACTTCGGGAGAAAAAAGGGATATACTTGAATGGTAGTAATAAAATACAGAAAAGATAATCTGTTGGCTATATTAATAAATTATCTAATTATGTTTCTTTTCAACTATAAATTCATAACGAAGTAAAGAATATAGATTTTTATTTGCATTTTTAAATTATAAGAAAATTATTTTAAAAATATATATACGTATTTTGTGCTGTTAATTTGAAGTACATAAAGAATACTTAAAAAGAAGGAAAATCATCTGGTTCTAATCAGAATAAATTTGTCTCCCCTCCATCGCTATTGGAAACATCTCCGTTCACAGCTGCACTGTAGTATTCCTATTGTCAAGTTTAGATTTGAATAATTTCAGAACAAGGAAACTAACTCTAATCCTAGTTAAACTCTCTTTCTCCTAATTAAACCCTAATCCTAATTAAACCCAATAAGTCATAGTATTAGAATTGCTACATTTGCCAAATTTCATCTCACGGTTTATCAACTCTGCTCTAACTGAATTAGTAATAACGTTCAGGAATCAACACTAGTTACTATTGCATTACCTAAACAGGCCGACCAATAGAATACTTATTCACAAACTACACGAATATATTATATATATTTGCACATAGAAACGAAGCTCTAATGCAAAACCAGTCACTCTATACTTCCTTTTTACCATGTACATTTAAATTTCTTTCATTCCATTAATGAATAATTTGTGCTAAGTAAACAACTTTGACGACATATAATGTTTCTAAGCAATATTTTAAAATGTAACAGATCTATGTTATACTATGTAATTACTTTTAAATATAAATATCGATCTAAAAGTAAAAGCGTAAATAGAGATTTCTGTAGCAATTTCTTAAGAAACAAATTTTATTTTTATTCAAGGCATTCTTAGTATAATGTACACTGACAACATTTCCTAATTAAAGAAAAAACTTTATAAATAAACAAATTGGAGTAAATTGGAAAAATTAATTAGAAACTTCAATTATAATTAGAAATTCATTCCCTTCGAGAAATTCTTGACTTATAAAATTATTATTGCAGATTGTAATTTAGATCCTTATATAAGAAACATACATTGATTTAAAATTAACCTCCATATTCGTCATCATTTATTGTTTCAGTGTTAGCCTTCCTTCATTTGTAAACAATTTTAATAATCATTAAAGCGTATAAGATTGAATTATTCGTTTATTTATTAACAGACAGATTTCATCTAGATAATTTTACTTTGCTATAAATTGGCTGATTATATTTCACTAAGACTTACTACTTAATTTACATTTCAATGAATTGTTAAAAAAGTTTCATAAAGTTTTTATCAACATTGTCTTAATTAGGAAGGGAACAAATTCATTTTTGAACTTTAAGTTTATTTTTACATTACGTTTATTTATTGCTTAAAACTTCATCAAAACTCATGTGCTTTTAATATTTGATTAAGTCATTCTATCTCTTTTATTTTTCTTAAGGAATGAGATGATAGCTATAGATTTTGTTTCGCTTATTTAGCAATAATATACTTTAATTAAAAAAAGAAAAGATCTTTAAATATACAAAGATAGTACCACACACATATAAACAATTTTATAAATAATTTTATTTTACCGACGATTTTCATGATACTTCTTCTAAGATTACTAAATGCTTATAATATATTTATACTTAATGACAAATATTAATAAGAAAGAAAAAATATGAAAAAATTAATATCAATAGAAGTTTTAATCAACTTTTTTAATTGAGCATCAGTTCAAATGACAGTCATTTTTGGGAAAATTTAAAATAACTTAGAAGTTTGAACTGTTTGTATCTAACCACAAAATTGAAAAAGAATTAATTTTCTGTGCTCCCACTTAAAACATTTTTTTTTTAAGGAAAAATTAGATTTATTTTTGAAAAATACTTTTTTAGTTAATAATGGGAACATTTTACTATATAAACATTTAAATAATTAATTTTGGTATAGTTGTTGCCATCAAACTTATTCTAAATTTCTATACTTATCTCCTTGTCATCTTATTATCTAATAAGATGTCAAATAGAGTAAAATGTATTCCTCAATTTGTCGTCTTATAATTTAACTCTTTAATCCAATAATAAATAATTTCTTTAGAGTTTTTAAGGAAAAATAAATTTCCTTATGTTGTTTATAAAGGGAGATTCAAGCTCTTAAAACAATGCAAAAATGTTAATGCAAGTTATGAAATGAGAAAATTCCATAACACACAGTAAATTAAGAAATATGAATTTTTAATTAATCTTTGAAATACTAAGAAGGAATGGGATTTCTTTTCCACATATTTTGAGAAATGGTTTTTTTCAAAATGTATGTAGTGTATTCTCTTATCCTTGATTAATAGTGAAGTTTTTATATTTATTGTAATGAGGCTAATTTGTCAGTGATGCTCACTATTTATACAAATTGGCTTCTTTGTCAGGAACATACTGTTTAAACTGAATTCTAAACCTCTGCAAATATCTATGACAGAGGTGGGAATCGAACACATATATTGGTGAGCAATAAATCAATAAGTTAATGATCAATAACGTAAACCATTCGGCTCGACTCTATGCTTGGGAATAAAATCTAAATAATATCTCAATAAAAGGTCACAGGTGATCAAAAAGATGAAATTTTTGTATGAAAATGCTTATATACAACAGGTGTTCTGATATTTTTGTAAATATGAAATTTGTTTAAAAAATGAGAAATTGTCTCTAAAATACTTATGAATTTCACGCATTCCCATATTGAAAAGAATCCAAACTTCATAAAAAAGGTTTTTGCCAAGTATTGAAGATATTGTGATTCCATCTAAAAAATTATTGGCAATAAAATCATTGTCTTATAATTTACATTTTGAGAATATCACTTTTTCCATAGTGTTTTCATAAACTATAGAGATTGCACATGTAATTTGAAAATTTGAGAATGCTTACGTAACCTGATCTTAACTTAAAAATTTTAAATACACACACATCCTACCTATTTGAAAAGAAAATGTTAAAAAAATTGCATTTTTCGAATAAAATATTAAAATTAAGTATTTATAAAAAATAAATAAGTTATAAATGTAATAATTTGTGGTGTTATTTTTAACAAGAAAATTAGTAATTCATATTTCATATAATTGCTTTTGTAAGATAAGCTTCCATAAAATATTCCTAAAGTCATAACTTAAAAGTTAAAAACTTTGATATAACCTTAGTGGTATAAAAAAGTAATTATTCTTTTTCGATGAAAAGAGTGTACAGCTAAATTAGATACATATTGCTTAAAGCTGTGTGTGTGTGGGAAGTTTTTTTTTTTTTTTTTTTTTTTTTTTTTTTTTAAAGCTTTTTTAGTAAGCGTGCGCATAGAATAATAATGACACATAACGCAGATTTTCTACTTTTGTTTGTTGAAAGTTATTGTTCTCTTCCGATAAAAAATTCTTTTGATTAAAAGTTTACTAATCACAGATGTAAACACATATTTTTATACTCTGCTCCTTCCCTTTCTCATCCTCTCTCTATTCCTTTTTCCGGTTGTCTATTTCAACTGACAAACCCTTTAAACAAGATGACCGCCTCACAATTTTTTATCGATTGACGAGCTCAGATAATGATATCAAGTACCGAGTTGGCACCCTCTTTTCCAAACTTCCACCCTTGTGATGGGACCTTATACCCTACTAAATTGAAAAGTGCTTACGCTTTTTAGCATGATGATCTTCCATTGATCCAGGTATTGAACCTTCCTTGTAGTATTCACTTTCCTTTAGGATTTGTGAATCTCTCACTAAATTTAGATAAGATTATCGCAAAGCGTTTCCTGCTATAGCTTTTTTCTGACCAACATTATTCTTATCTTTCTTGACAATTACCAGAAACAAAAGCATTTGCTATTTTTATGACTATGGTATTCAATATTTTCTATATACGCGAAATAAAATAATAAATATTTGATTATCAACAATGTATATATTCTTAAGTAAAATTTTACAAATTATAGGATTAAGATTAGTTATTTTTATTCTCACGTACTATAAGTCCCTCGTAAGTCGGAAATTTTAAATGTGTCACAGTTACAGTGATTTTATTTCCAATCCTTTCATTTTGAATTTTTGATGAGATGCATGTATGTGAAGGAATATTATTCGTTTCGTAAAAAAATCTAAAATATTTGTCTCATATATTTTTGCTTGTTAAAAAATTATTTTTTCTAGATCATTAGCGTGACGCATAAGCACGAATACTTAAATAAATAATTTTATTACATTTAAGAACTTTTATTATTTATTACATGTAAGGATTACTAGAATTATTTCATAGACAATGGGTCGTATTTACGTATCTCAAGGAAGTAAACCCAGAAAACACCCTTGATAATGCATAAATATAAGACGCACGCCTAAATGTAGAAACTCAACACTTCTCTCACATTCTCCAATATTGGCTGATATGAACATGGGACTTTTCACACTGAAAAGCTTATCTCTATCATTAAGTCGTATTATTACACGGGACCTAAATATATACAAGCTCAATGAGAAGTTTTAAAAGGAAGATATAATAACAAAAATATAAATAAAAACACTAAATATATTATATGCAAACATTTTGAGAACAAACAATGACTCTTTCAATTTAATCAAGTTAAAAAAAAGCAAAGCCACATTTCCTTTAATCTTTTAAGAAAAGTTTTATGACAATAGCTATGACTGTCAAAAAGGATTAGGATATTCTCTTGTCGAGTCAGACCCACAGACATTGTTGCTATAAGAAGGTAAAGGATACAAATAACTTTTAAAATATTAATATAACCAGTCAAAAATTGAGTTGATTTGATATTGGTATAAAAGAGATTAATTTTATTCTAAAAGGTATTGTTGGAAAGAACCTTTTCCTCCATGTGAAATTCGATGGGAGAAATTCTCTATTTTAGCTGACTTTGTAATTTTTTCATGGATGTTTAGAATGTGAAACTGGTAAGCTATAATTTTTAAGTAATATTTTTAAGAGAAAAATTAGACCTTTCATTGCCATTTATTTTATTACAATATCGAGGAATATGACTAAAGTCAATTGTAGTATTGGTTTCTGCCCACTTATGAAATATTATTCATTAATATTATTTACTAACAAATTTTTATTAATAAATTTTTAAGTTGATAATTTTTTGAAGTTAATATATAAGAAATACAAAGAGTAAAATATTTCTCTGTGGATATTTTATTTGTTAATGTAGTCAGTACTTGTTAATAGTAATATTAAAAAAGAAACCCCAGCTCTCGCAAGGGAAGTTGATGGTACTACAACAACAATAATATTTATACACAGAAATTTAGCTCGAAAAACTGAACATTCATCTTCAATTTTAAACTATTGCTCTTAATTCTAAGTTCAATCAAAATTTAATAATTGCTGGATCAATTTTTCTATTGATTTTCATCATCATAGTAATGCACTTCATTATATTGGTACTTTTACATTTTCTTGTTAAAATATTATTCCTGCAGATAAAAATTTTAATGATTAATAAAAATTAATAAAAAAATTAATTATTAAAATTTTTATTATAAATAATTTATAAAAATATTCCTGCTAATATACAATTTTTATATTTTCCTACTAAAATATATTATTTTTGTAAAAAAAAAAATATTTTTTTTTAATCAGCCAAAAATGTTAATTTATTATATGCATAATAATTCTTCAATACTGAAATCTATTTCACAGATACTTTTTATGAGTTTTTCAGTTAAAAATAAAGAGAATATCTCATCTAAAATCATGTTGTTTAACTTCAAGTCTTACTGAAAAAAGTTTCAAATCTTATCTCCAAAAAATGTAATTCCTGTGTTTTGTTGTGATGATAAAAAATTTCTAATCAAATCTAAAATTTGCAGTAATGGCGTGGCGAATATTTCCAAAACTTTAGTAGGAACTAAGTATCGAGATTGTAATAAACTATCGAAATAAATTTTCGAAATTCTTAGATTTTTGAAATTCTATTTGGGATAAATTACAATAATTAATATTTCAAAATTCTGAAATTCTAATAGATATTAAATTGGAAAAAATAGATAACCAAAAACAAATTGCAAACTAACAAATTTGAAAACAAGCCTTAAAACTAAAATTAAATATATGAAACTAGACTTTGAGAATTCTAAATAGATCTACGATATAGCTAATTAGAATAGTAATATATAGCTAATTGGAAATAAACTTCCGAAATTAGTTGGTCCTAAATGTGAAATTAAATTTTTGAAATACTTACTAAAGCCTTTTGAGTTACAACAGGAAATATCTGGGAAATTAAATTCTTATTATCATAATTTTAACTTGATAATATTTGGGGGAATAAAATATGAATGCATAAGTTTGAATACATCTAAAGAAAAAAACATTCCATAAATAAACAAAATACAACAAGGTGAAGTGCTTAAAAAGATAACATAATTTTTCTAAATATTTGAAATATCTTACAGGTCAATGAAGTATCAAAACATTTTTAAATATTAAAATTATTACTTCCATAGCTGATCTTTTATTTAAATTTTTTTTTTTCATTTTTTTCAAACTAAAACCATTTATTCCAAAACAATAATTATTTCCAAATAATTCTTTATTCTATTTTTGGCTTCTCATCTTCAGCGTTTTTCTTAACCTTTTAATTATACCTCTAATTATCACTCATAATTAAGATAAAAATATCCCGTAGAATAAAAATATCTTGCTGAACTAATTAATTTTTCGTCTACTAGACAAGAGTAAATGATAAGAAAAATGCATTCATTATTTTCAAAAGCTTTTTCAACTCATATGTTCTTTTATGGATTTCTTGTTGTCACCAAAAGAATTGGTTATCTTGAAGTTTAAGATATTAAGATTAATATGATTGCTTATTACAAATAAGGAGAAATATTTAAAAAAAAGAAGAACTTTTATGTAAAATTTAATAGTCTTAAAATTATTTTGCCTTAGTTAATATTAATTTTTTTTTCACTTAAGTATGAAATTAAAAAAACGTTTCCTATTAAAAGATAAATTTGTTATATAGATCAAAGAGATTTATTACTGTGATAATTCAATAGTTAAAACTAGCTACATTAGAAAACCATCAAATAATTTTTATGACTATGCATTGTAAAGGTTTATATATAACATTCTAATTAATTTATAAATTGAAAAATTTGGATTTTCCCCATTAACATTTAAATTTTACTAAGATACTGTGAAACTTTTTTAAGATACTGAACACACACGTGCGTCACTAAGTTACCCTCTTTAAAATTTTAATACTCAGTGAGAATGTTTCTTTGCATTTGAATGTATTCACGCATTCAACTTCAAGACAGATCCCCATGTCCTAAATTCTAAAGTATGAATCTTCTCTAACAAATAACAGAATTGATGAAAATATCTAATTTAGACTAAAAGGTTTTGAATCTGAAATTCTTTTTTGGGGAAGTTAATTGTGATTAAGAATTTGCTATCCTCGAAATCTGAGTGTATCTTCTCAAAACTATTAAAATGAAGCCTCTGTACGTTATATTCTGTCCGTTATATTCATGTTTTTGCAAATAAAATTCAAAGGACAAAGGATAAGGATATAGGTGAGTCTTCCTTTTTTGATTTTTTGTTTGTAAATGGCCAGGAAATTTATTTATCTTCTTTGATTTTTTCAACGCAAATTTTTAACAGAAGCAACTGGACTTTCTTTTCGATCAGATGTACTTATGTATTTTTCAAGAACATTTTACTTCCGTTTTTTTCCACGATTGAAAACAATTATTTACTATAGGATGTGTTTTTCTTATCACACTCAATGATACTATTTTCATATCTTAATGGTAATTAAATTTGTGTACTTTTTTATATTCCCATCCTCCCTTAAATCTTTCTGGCGAAAATCGTTCAGTGAGGCATGATAAGAAGTTTGATACTACACATTCTTGTAAATAATACGAAAATTGGCTTCAAACAATATATTCATTCTTATGATTTTTAACAATCTTATCTTAAAAAATCAATTAAGTTCCAACCATCTTAATTAAAAAGAAAACAATGGGGAAGTTTTTTAAATGCTTTGGAACCTCTTGGCGAAACGCCATATTTGCCAAATATCGACCTGGAAAGATTTCTGGTAGATACGAGGTCGTATTTACTTATCGCAAAGTTGCAAACCAGAAAATCTTACGGAATTTCTGACTGTGACATTTGTACATACAGGAAAATACTTTTTCAGGTATTAAAAATAAGAAAATATTTTATGAACGAATCAACAGTTAACTTTTAGACTGCAAAAGTAAGTGAAAGCTTACAGAACGCACATTGCTTATTACACATTTTTCAAGTCCACCTGTCTTCCGCAAAATACCAGAAAAATTCCAAAATGTGAGCAGGTGAAATTTCACAAAATACTTATACTGTAAGCCATCAATTTTCTTTTGCTATTAGACTTTACACCAAATCAGACATTTTTACCGTTTCCTTTTCTTTCTGACATTGACAAAGTTACAAACTGCTTTCGGCAACGTAAAACTGCTAAGCGAAGCCAGCTGCGTGAAAGTCCTCCTTACAGGAAAACTACGATGGATATTTTACAATATTTTTATTGTCTGATACCGGGTGATGATATATGGCCATCCACGAGTCGTAAAAATCTATCATAAAATAAGCTTACTTATTACATTGATTATTTATTCAAATTAATATTTTTCATAAATAAAAAATGGAAACAAGGTTAAAAAAAAGTATTGTTACATATAAAAGTTTAAGTATTATGAATATTATTTAATATTTGTGTATGTAAAAGTACATAATAAGAAAAGAGAATATTTTTAAATGTCTCACATTTTAAAATATTCTTAAATAATTATATACCTTAAGGCGTATAAAAAATATAAATATAAAATTTACTAAGTAAAGCATTTCCTACTTTGAACGTCAAGAGAAATAATAGCTAAGACAAACTAGATGTAACAAAGTTAACGAAAATATAAAAAAAAAGTATGACTTTTCCATATATTTTATATTACATAATAAAATTAAACCAATATGAGAAACATCTTTAATCATTCTAATTAGAGGATAATAACTGTTTGTGTGCTGAAAAGTAAAAGCATGTGATACAGTTTTGATTTTACATTAATTTATAATTACATTTTTTACAAACTTTGAATATTGATACATTTAAATTGATATCAAATAAAAACATCGGTACTTCTTGTCATTTTTAAGCTTATTACGAAACATTGATAAATATAAATCATATTATGCCTAAACTCATAGAGAACTAAAATTGATTTAAAATATAAATATCTTCTATAACTTAATAAATATAAAATTTAAGTAAGAGTCTTTTGATAAAATTAGAGAATTCTTTTTTCAAAACTTTTTTCCTAATTTTTTTCAAGCTGTTAATGGGACATTTCACTTCCTGTTTTAACACTTAATTAACTGCTTTCCCTCATCCATCCTTCAAATTTTTTATCTTTTCCCCTTTGTTATCTAATCACTTCACTTCAATGACAAGTTTAAAGAAGAAACTCGTTTTTCGGTTCTTTCAGAAAAAGTGACACTCATTTTCAAAACTTTCAAAGTTAAATGGTTGGAAGAAGAATTAAATTTAGTGGGTGAGTAAACTTTAAAGAATAAAAAAGAGAGTATCGATGATTTGAAGTTCCTAATTGAGTGAATGATGGGGAATACAGGGAATATTTTCCCTTTTTTTAATTAAAATTCCTTTTTTATATTTGTAAGTATACCTTTACATGCATAACTTGGTTAACTGGCTTAAAAATATATGAAAAAGGCATTTTAAAAACAGTAATTCCGTTGCATTAGATTACGAGTGAAAAATTGGAATTCAAACTTCTGTTCTGAATTTCAAAAATTCTGATCATAAAAATATCTCAAAAGTTAATATTTCATGTTGTGCCATACACTCATGTCGACATTTATCGTTAAATATCAAAAATAATAATATTCACTTAAATAACGAATAAATTACTTTCAGAAGTTTAAACTTCTATTTCTCACTCGTAATCTAATGCAACAGAATTACTATTATAAAAATGTCTATCGCAATTTAGTTAATGTTTACTATAATATATATATATATATATATATTATATATATATATATATATATATATACTATAGTAAACATTAACTAAGTTGTAGGAAAAATTTTGATATTTAATCGAACAATTGTGAAAAACGCTATATAAAAATAAAAGAAAAATGTTGCAATATTAGTTTGGGGAAATAGTTATCCATTATTTTTTCGGTAGACGTCTATAGTGATCGATATCTCGTGAAGTATCTATCAAAAATTTTCAAATTTATGCTCATTGGAAAGGTGACGTTTGATACTAAAATATTCTCTTGCGGTTTTTTGTTTGATTAATTCAGTTATGAGTACAAGGTTTTAAAAATAGAAGACAACCAACAGAAAATTCGATACATTTTAGTTTTTCTTTTATAATGGCGAAAATGCTAACCAGGTGGCTAAAATTGTGAAAGGTGTTTATCGTCCTATAAATGACTGTAACAACCAGTTACGCACAATTTTGGTTTCGTCGATTCCGTTTGGATATTTGGATGCTAAAGATGCACCTCGCATGGATACCACATCGTCAAGAATGTCTATAAAATATCAAAAATTATCAAACTTGACAGCATGTCAGCAGTCGTAGCTTCACCTAAAAATCTACATGAAAACTGTTTTAAACTTTTTTACAAAGCGAATCTGAAAGAAGTTACAAAAAGTTCACGTAAAAATAATGGATTTCTTTGTCCCCCAACCTAATATAATAATGCACTGTATAAAAACTGAGCAATTTTAATACTAAAAAGTTTTTGCCTTATTTATAAAATAAATAAAACTTTTCAAATATAAACAAAACATCTGTCAGTACTGTTACTACTTTTAAGTTTGTAGTTAGGAATAATTTTTCTTCGAATAGTTAGTATTGCCTATTTTTGTCTATGAATTGAAAAACTTTGCAATAGTAAAATCAACCGACAAATTATGAATTTTTGATTTATTGACAACATTTTAAAAATTGACGATCATAAATGAACTTATATTCCTTTAATCACATTTGTAAGAAACCGGATAAAAAGGTTAGACATTTTTATTCAGTGAAATAGATACAATTTAAAGTGGAACTTTAAACTGTATTTTTGATTATTGTTCCTCTGACAGTAATCATTAGCAGAACCACATGTTCTTGTTTTATTATTTTCATTTTCTTCCAAAATTATCATTGTATATTTTTCTTCCATAAAACATCACAGGTCCACACGATGGCAAGAAAAGGAATTAAGAATAGAGGTTTCGGTTTTAGTGACAAAAGTAATTTAAAATTAGTAAGAACATAAATGTGTTTGCTTATTTCTTTTATTTCATTCATTTTTGGATGCTTATTTTTCGCAATTAAAATGAATGCAGCCAAAAGTTATACCAAATTAAATAACAAGGTGGACATTTATGCCGCTATTTTCCTTTTCATGTCAAAAGTAGAACTTTTGACGACGAAATTTTATTGAATAATTATTTGAATTTCCTCAAAAATTGAGATATAAAGGTAATTATTTAACACTTTAATAGCAGAATAATTTTTTGATAACCTCACAAAAATGAAATCTCTAAAAAAATGAAATTAGAAATTGTTATTACCGTACGATTTTGTCATTTATAGAAAGTCAGCATTGCAATATATATATATGTGTGTGTGTGTGTGTGTGTGTGTGTGTGTGTGTGTGTGTGTGTGT
>JAPDSC010060418.1:0-10752 GCA_026290005.1 Latrodectus geometricus
AAACACTTGCAAAATTATATTTTACAAAGAGTGTTTGAAAAATGAAGTTTAAAAATGATGCAATTTTGAAAAATTAATAAATCAGTAGAATATCATGGATCCACAGAAAAACCACATGCTTTTGTGAAGAAAAAAACTAAATATTACATTTTTTTAACAAGCTTAATAATATATCAATACCTCCTTTCTGAGTAGCCATGGCCCACATGTCCCTCCATCCGATAACATGAGCTTTTTTGCTACCTAAACGCTTCAATAATTCCCTAGCAGGTTGCTTCATTTGGAATGTTCCCTCATCCTGCAAAAGCAGAAGCAGCAAGAAAATAGAAAATTACATTACAAAAATTTATATGCATTCATCATTTTAATAAATATTGAGAATTTTTTTTTCAAGAAAATAACTAGGCAAAATTATAAAATGATTCAACGAATTTATGATTTTGCTTTATTAACATGACAAATGTTTTTTGTGTTGATGTCTAGTTATCTCTTACAATTTTAACTGCTTAAATTTCAGTTAATTAGTAGAAAGACCTTATTTCTCCCAACAATCCAGAGTTTATCCATAATCATGTGAAGTAAGATCTAAAGAAATCATTTTGGATTTATCTAAAAAGTGATTAAAAATCTCTAACTTTAGCAATTTTGCATAAATATAATTTGAAAATCTTTTTAAAATTCTACATAACATAAAACAAACTGGAAACCTCATACAAAATGTGAGATATTTCAAATTAATTAAAAGAATTAACTGCATAAATAAGAAAATAAAAATTTATACAACATTTATTTATTTAACATTAATATTATATTGCAGCAAAAATTTTATTATTAAATGCATGCATTTTACAGATTCAGTAAGTTTTTAATTTAATAAAACTTCAAATGGAAGTAAATAATGCGTAAAAAAACTTAAATAAATAAAAATTTAAAAAAATCATTTGAAAAATTCAAAATTCAAATCTTTCATTAGCTCTAAATTTCTTAAATTTTAATTAAATAGAAATGGCTGTATTAATTTTGAAATGTTATTAGATTATTATAAACCAATGACACTTCAATTAAAGGCTTCATAATAAATTATTACAACTATGCATGATTCAAAACAATCAATATTTGTATTATTAATAAAATGCTTACTTTGATAGTAAAAATGAGAATTCTTCCATCTGAGACCATGTTGAGGAACAAAGACATAGCTTCATCTTCGTGAGGAGAGTACGTGTCAAACATACGCTGAGCCATCACACTGCCCTGTTGAAATAAAATGAAAATGTCAATGAAAGAAATGTAATGATGGATAGTTTTAAAAACAAAAGCTAAAAATAACTCAATAAAAAGAAAAATAATGATAACGATTTGGTTTATAATGTTTAAATCTTCCACATTCTAAACAATAACAAGTATTTTAAAATTAAATAATAAAAATATGTATTACATTGTTTTCAATAATTAAAATTTGCAAAAACATTTACTTAGAAATAAAAGACTTGTGCTTCATTCAGTCACTCACCTACACACACACATTGAAGTATTAGAATTATTAACAATACATTATTATAGTATTATAATTCAGAATAAATGACCTATGTTTTTATTTTACTTTCATAGAATTGAACATTTTTTAAAAATAAGTTTTAATATTTTATAAAAAATATTCAAACTGATAAGTTTCTGAAATATACACACTATAAAATTTTATCAAGAAATTAAAATATAAATTTTAATTATTAAAAATAAATATGTATTTTAATATAATGCACATGCAAACACAATAATAACTATGAATTAAATATGTTAAGCAAATTATTTATTAGGATTTTAATCAATAGAAATTAGATTAATACAGTATAAAAAAATAGCATAAATGGAAAACTTAGAGATTTAAAGACATGAAAAACATGGCTCACTGTAGCTTGATTTAAGACTAGTACATGTATTCCTCTGCCCTTGTTGTCTTCAGCATCTTCTAAAATCTAAATAAATGCATAATATTTTAACAAATGGAAAATTTGAACACTTTTTAGATAAAATATTAGTTTAATTATTATGAAAACAATTTATTTTTAAAACAATTTTTTAAAGGAACAACTCAAATTAATTCCACAATGAATATATTATTAAATGCATATGACAGTTCATCAAAATTTTTTTTATAAATATTGTACTATTGCTTCTCAAAATGAGCATATTTTATTTTTAAATAAAAAAGTATAACAAGTTTCAAATCAAGAATGGATTGTAAATTTTACATATCAATTTAATAAGGATAAAAAATTAATTCTTAAACTTTGTAGCATACATTATAAGATTTATTAAATAATTTAATTCATGTTTGTATATATTTTTAGTTTGTGTTTTGGCAATAATATTCTAAAAAAATAATTAAGTAAAAATAAAATAAACACCACTCTTAAACTATTAGTTTATCACTTTCTAAAAGTATAATGCTGCTACATCATTGAATTTTAAATGAACCAGTTTACACATTATGATTTTATTACATTACAAAGCTGTCGGTGTAATCTAAAAGATAACAATTTGAAGAACTACATTGTTTCTCAAGTCTGAATTCAATAATTTTTATTTTAATAGCTGGCAGTTTACCTATTGTCAGTTACATATGAACTTATAATTATTGTAATAGTTAAAAACTTGGCCCATTTTTTTTCCAATTTATATAATATAAATCTGTCCTCAACTTAAAAAGATTTCCAGAAAAACTGTTTTGTGTTCCCCCCAAAAAGTATAACTTTGTTTTTTCTAAATTATACTTTAGAACAAATTGGTAATTAATATAGTATTAAAGGAAACTGCTATTTTTTCTTTAAGAATATTAAAACACTAAAGAACAAATAGGTGATGTAGTATATAACAGTGTTAGAAGATTATAAAGGTAAATTATAATTCTTAATCGATTATATTTTATTACTGAATGTCCTTAATTATAAAAAATAGGCTTAAAACAAATAGCAAAAATAATAAATTGAGATTTTTTAGCCTGTTTTTAATGAATGAACAGACAAATACAAAATTATTATGGAATAAAATGATATTGTATTAAAGTAAAGAATTTAAAATTGTTTATTAGGGGGAGGGGAAAGCAAAAAGATGCAAACTATAATTATCAAAAGAAAAAGCTATAAGTACAGTTTTGTCTTGAGAATCATGTAACTATATTCTTACAAATACTAATTATGAAGACAGAGCAAGAAGATTTTATCTTACATTAATTTTATGATTGCCTGTTATCAAATTATTTTATAATATTTGATGGTAGTCTTAAGAAAAACGCTTAATCTATTTATTAAAAAAAGAGAAAATCCTAATCAGCAATGATTCTATAATTGTTTAAGTATGATTTGATACATATTTGTCAATGAGAAATATTAAAATGATAAGTGTAAGAATAAATGTAAAAAATCTTTTAAAATGACAATTTGACAGTATTATAACTTTTATAACATGCTACAGATATTACAAATAAATTAAAAAATACAATAAAATTAAATATTTTGAAAATAATAAGGAAGAGGTAATTATAAAATTCTCTTACTTTAAGAAAATGTATAATAAAACAAAAGGATAATATATTTAAAAGTGAAGGTAGTACAAAGAATCATGTTAAAAGTGAATACTGGTATTATACTTACAGTTGTGCCATCAACAGAAACAGATACTTTTGATTGGCTGGAAAGAACTTCAATTGTTAATGTTTTGGGCAGACTTTCTTGAAGTCTGAAGCTGTTGTGCCGTTTTTCTCCGCCATTTAGTCCATCTGAATCGCCTAAATAGAATTTTAACCTTTTTTATGATTCAGGATACACAAACGAAGAATTAGCATTTAACTTTAGTGACAACTTATGTGTTTTATGATATAGAAAAATTCAACTAAATTTATATCAAAAAATGATTTTCAAGAAAAAATAAAATAAATAATAAAAACCTTTTTCAATTAAATATATAAAATAAATAAAATCTTTTTAATTAATTTAAGTTTAAATTAATTAATGAAATTAAGGAATGAAACTGAGTAACTTATTTCAACAATTTAGTAATTAAACAGTACCTTTAGTTTTCAGAAAAATCACATTAAAAAATTTCAGTGAATTTCATTGCACTGAAACTTGAGTGCTTGTAATTCATTAGTTGTGTTTTAATTATTTATATTATTAATATTCTTAAAGTACATTATTGAAACCAAATAGACTTTTAATTTATAAATTTAAAAGTAAAAATACTTTAATAACTTTGCAATATTATTTCTTTTATTTAGTGTTTGTAATGATATAACTGAATTATTTGATTTCAAATTCATTGAAGTAATAAACAGATAAGAGCAATTATATTTCTCCTGAAATTTTAACCATCACTTGAAACTGAAAATTACATGAATTGGGAAACTAAATTATTTCAGAAAATTATGTTGCAAGCAAATAGAATTTAAATGAAGATTGTTCCAACAAGCTGACTACATAAGCATAATATACAAATTTTTTCAAGCCATTGCAAATTAGTGATAGGCACATATTCTATTTTTCCTTCAAAATATGAAAATTTCTTATAATTAATTCCATTTTAAATGAATTTCAATAATTTGAAGTTAGTTATATATTTAAGGAAGCCTAATATATTCCAATTACTAATACAGAAAATTTATGAGTAGAGAAGATTACTTTGTGAAAAACTTGAAACATTGCTCTGAGCTGATAATTTGTTTTAATATTATCAAAAGTAAATAATTAATTGCTATTGTATTTAATATTTTCTGCACAGAAATTACAAAATTATGTCAGTTATACTTACTCATTCAATCCATGAATATGCATACATATTTCCTCTTTAACATTAAAAATGTCACTTTTTAAAATAAACTTAAAAAAAATGCATATTTTGTAATTTAAAAGTTAACTACCACTCAAAATAAGTTTTTATCCAGTGAAAGAATAAAAAATTTGATAATACTGTTTAAATTTTCTCTTCTAAGCAGAAATAAATAACTTTTTTCTGACCGTATATCATCATACTCCATCAAATCACATTTTGGCATGTTGTGTCATTTAAGAATCATGTTTCGCTTACAAAGGTTTATTGCCTGGGAGACTTATATAACACAATTCTATCTCAACATATTGAAAAAAATGTTCAGAACTAAATTTTAGACAACTACAATTACTTTTTAACTAAGTATAATTAAATTATAAAAAGTTTTGAAATTTTGTAATGATAGATATGAATTTTAGAGATAATAATACAAATAATAAATTTTGTCTTTTTTTAATATTAAATTAAGTTTCCAAAGTTCACACACAACTGTAATAAACTATTTAAAACATATAAAACATATTTTTTACTTTGACAAAATTTTTATAACTTGTAACTTTTATAAGTATTGATTAAGAATACAATTCTAATCTATTGTATACAAATCACATTTACAACAGATAATAATGAATTATCTTTTATTTATAAATATTTTAACTTCTAAAAGTTTTGTCAAAAAAATTTTTAAAATAAATATATTTTATTTATTAGCATTATCTAAGAAAAACGCTGATAGGATTTAAAAAGATGAGCCATAGAAAAAAATTTATATATTAAGTTTCAACAAACCTAGAGATGGAATGTCTTCTTGTAATTTGCGACTTGTATCCAAAATGAACAGGACATTTATGACTACTGTAATTATTAAGACAACTAAAAGAAGAAGCTGAAAAATAATTGTATTTAAAGATTATGAAGAGATTTATGAATACATTATACTATACAAAATGTAGTTTTAGTAAATATGATAATAATTAATAAAAACATTTTACAAAAGAATTAATAAAATAATTATTAATTATAAAAATTTAAATGAATTTTGCATAGTAATATTTCTAATATAGATACAATTGTTGGATATTTAAATATAGTAATATAATTAAGACTTTGCACACAAGATTTTTGGATTGTGTAGAAGCAAATCTAAAGATATTAAAAGTTAGTCATAAGTGTTTTATGAAGTCTGATTGGGTCTTTAGAAGGAAACTTGTTGGGCTTAGCAACTGAAGAATGTAATTGATTAAATAAAATAATTGTTATAATTCCAATAAATATTCAATGAAATATTTCCAATTCATTTAGGTGAATATTATTTCTCTTACCATAAAGTATATACTAAAGAAAATTATATAATATTTGCTTAAACTTTTCTTAAGCTAGAAGAATATGGTAAAGAAAATTTAAAATTCACCAAAACTTTTCTTTAACATAAAGAATATAAAAAAAAATTAAATAATATTCACATTTAAGCTTATCTTTACCACCATAAAGGATTTGATAAAGAAAATTGAAAACTAAATTTACCTTTATCATGAAGGATATACTAGAAATTTGGTTTGCCATTTTTTTTTTTTTTTTTTTTGGGTGCACAAGATGAAAATTTTGTTGAAATCTGAACCATTATATTTAACCAATGAATTGAAAACCAAAGTTAGAACATTCAGCTGGCCTCTCAGGAAGGATATGCTTGTATTGAAGTCCAAATATTATCATTAAATTTAAATTGCTTTATAAAATATTATGTGTAATCTATAGCTAATAATGCAACACATCATCTTTAATTTTTTTTTATCTTCCATTGAATCAATTACAACTAATTACAATTTCATACCAATTAGATTTTCTAAACAAAAGCAACAATGGAAGAGATATGTTTCTTACAAAAATAAAAAAAATTAGCAAATTAACCTGAGCTTACATAAAGGAAAACAAATTTGATGATTAAGAGGAAAAATTATTTTATGATTAGCAAATATACCTCTTAATTTCTTTTTTATTTTTCAGCTATTGTTAGTAAATTTTTCATTATCTTTGTAACAAATTTTAGTGTTTTTGAGCAAAACAAAATATTTAAGATGAAATTTACATAAGTGAGCAAAATGAAATAGTATACCTGGAATAACTTGGAAAGCAACCTTCGAGGAGGCACTTGTCTCAAATATGAAGTGGGGGAGAAGACTGCTGTTGGAGCTCTTTTCAGTACAAGTGGCTGTACTCGGGGGTTGGACTTCCAGCCATCCATAGCTCTCACAATAGAACATGGGCACAATTACAACTCTATGGCTATGAATTGACTAGATGAATCACTAATGGTTTCTTTCATTTTCTGAAAAATAATCAGAGAGAATAAAACTTTAGACACATATAAATATTTCATTGTTAAAAAAGAAGATATTCATTATGTATATTGTGAATTGGCATTCACAATTCACCAAATCATGGGCTAGATTTTAATTTTGAG
Organism: Latrodectus geometricus; assembly: GCA_026290005.1. Classification (NCBI taxonomy): domain Eukaryota; kingdom Metazoa; phylum Arthropoda; class Arachnida; order Araneae; family Theridiidae; genus Latrodectus; species Latrodectus geometricus. The sequence goes on from JAPDSC010060418.1 coordinate 7,286, forward strand.
TATATGTGTAGTAGATCAGAATGCATTTTAGCAACACATCTTAAATTAATGAGTCTTCATGGAGAAAAGTAATCATACAATAACAAACAAAACCCTTATGTTGGGAAGCAAAAGTTAAAAAAAGGAAATGCTTAAATCTATAAACATTGACATTTGAAAAGCTAATAAATGTAATTTGAACATCAGAAAATTTTCATTAAGAACTATTGCAATTTCAACCTTAAAAGTTTGTGTAAAATATTTTTATAAATTAATATTACATATAAAGGTGACAGTTACTATAATTTTCCTCAATCAGGAAATAAACAAAATGCTTGAAATTGTTTTTTCATTTTGGATTATTTTTGCATACCTATCTCGAAGTGATTACACATAACTATTGTTTCTGACATTTTAACTAAGCTTATCTAAGTATCAAGAAAAAGATTTCACACAAAATAAAACAAGAACAGATAAATAGCCATTATATTACAGTATATTATATAACATGTATACTATGTAATAAAGATATTATATATATATATATATATATATATATATATATATATATATAACAAGATGTAATTTGAAGAACAATGAAAATCAAAGACAAAATTAAAGAAAACTATATAACACAAATAGGAATTAAATAAAAAAATTTTAATATCTTTCCTGTAATACAGATATTCTTCAAGGAAATAGCACAAAACTTTTTAGACATTTGTTCTTTGTACTTGTCAGAAAAGAATGTTTTATTTGCATAGTTGACTATCTCTCTTTTGATGAAGACATGATCCCTATGCTTTTTTTCCTATTTGTAATGTATTGTATAGTTTCTTTTTACTCTTTTGTTTGATTTTCACTGTTCTTCGAGCAATATCTTTGTTGGCATTTCTCTCATTAGCTGCTTTTGCATTGGTTAGATTACACCTAATATATGTTAGAAATATTGTATTTACTCCCTGCCTGCATGCATAAACAAGAGAAGTAGATTGATTTTATGGCACAAGGTAAAAAAAAAAAAAAAAAAAAAAAAAAAAAAAAAAAAAAAGTACAAGCCGTGAAAAAGAGGGAGAAAACTCACTAATAAAATACAACCTTCAATTTATAAATCCATTTAAAATTGAAGTTTGTTTTCCTTTAGCATCATAATTCATTTGAAAGACAAGAAATTTTTGTTATAACTGTTTAATTTAGTCACTGTTTCCATTAGTATCTTTTTGTCTTACTAAACTTTTTGTTATTTTAGATTAATTAGTTGCTTTTTTAAATATAATTTTTAGCAATAAAAAGTAACATTTGCATTCTGTTTTATTTAATCAAATGATTTTTGCTTCAATTAAATAAAAAATATTTGAATTTGTTTAGAAACGGTTGTAGATTACAAATTATACAAGAACAATTTAGATATGATTAATAATCGATGAATTAAAAAAAAAATTACAAGTTTTGACTATTTGGAAACTAAATATTATGTAATAATTTATATAAATATCTATTCTAAACTAAAATTCAATGGGACGACGTTCCCTATGCAGCCAAGACCTACAAGTCCATGTTTTCTTGATCGAGGGATCTAGGGTGTGAAGCATATATCCAATTAGGTGATTAACCTACCATGAAACCCCCAGTGCTTGGCTGATGTTCCTAAGCATATCTGTTACTCAGTTTTATCTAGCACTGAAAGGATGAAAGGTTAAGTTGGCCTTGCTCAGCCGGAAGATCGAACCTAGGACCTGTACAGAGGAAGCACGAAGCGATACCACTATGCCACCGGCTTAAAATACTTATTCTATTTATATAAATTATAAATTAATACCTCAATAATAAAACATAAAAAAATATTTATCCCATTGACCGTCAAATTACTGTTATTGGGACTGGATAGAGAACGGCTTCAAGAATAGGAGCGAAACTTATATCAAGATGCTCGTCTCTGTCAAACTTAAAAGCAATTTTTCATTTGAAAAGTTTGATTAGTGTTTGTAATTAACTTAAATTGTAAACATCACTGTAACTCTGTAAAGTTGCTTACGTCTTATTATAAAAAGACGCGATGGCTTGATTGGGAAGGGCTACGTTCTCATCGGAAGGTAGTATTTCTATATTCCCAAACTAACAAGATCCGTCGGTTCACGAAAGTCTGTTGAAGCACGTAAAACAGTAATAGTCAGAAAGTCCTTAGAGTGAAATGATACCTCTAAGAGTGGGAAGTTCAAAAGTTGGGAATCTTCTGCTTGGTCCTTGCTTCTAAGGACTTACTAGTAATCTAATTAAGAACCAATTGTAAAATTTTTTTCAATGTTAACTGTAAGTACTTAATTAGCATCAAGTTCCAAAATTTAAAATTATTTACTTATTTACTGCCTATTATAAATATTATATAAAATTCCATTCCAGAACTCTTATGGCTTCAAGAATAGACTTTTTACTTAACTCTTTTAAAAATGTCATCTATATGTGATTTTGTTAAATGTGATATATAAGAGTACAGAAAAATTATGCGCAGCATCAGATTCTTAATTCGTTCTACATTTCTAGAAAGTAATTATTTTTGAAAAATTAATGATAACTATTTTTCTTTTTTTTTTCAAATCATGGTTTTTATTTATTTCAAATGGTGTGTTTTTGGTTTTCTCAATACCCCGCCGAACGGAAATGCATTGGAACGCGGATGAAATTCCCGATTTCATATTTAATTAATAGATTAGTAATGAAAGAGAATTTTTTAAACTCTATAAATGAATTTTTTTTTCTAATCTATGTTACACTTCCTTTCTTGATGCAAAATAGCATTTTGAATAATAACGTTAAAAAGTAATGTACACAAATAACGATATTCTTCTACGTTATATAAATATCATTATTTTTTATAACAAAATATTTTTCTTCGTCGCATTTTTCGAAAAAGCTAATTATGCGTTTTTCATTAGAAGATAAAGCTCGTAAAAGCTGACTCATTTGGTTCACTAGTTATTCACATTTTTATATCTACAGTATACAATCATTTACCCTATTTGACAAGGGATTAGTTAAAAGTTGTTAATTTTTGTTAAAATAACTTCAATATTTATAAAACAAGTTCATTGTGACCTAGTGTTGACAAAGCTCTTTTGAATAGAAGGTTCTAAGTTCAATCAAATTCAAAACTACAAAATTTGAAAAAATTTTAAGCTTGTATTTTTGTAAGAATGATAATATAAGTATTAGATGTCATCAAAGAATGATGAGTAGCTAATCTAGATGTTTAATATTCGCATAGCAGAGAATCTATCCGTAGAAAAGCTGTTTTAAGACTTGAAAATTCATCGTATACTGTCTTCCAAGTGGGTGTTTCGTAAATAACAGACAGTATTCAAATGTCAAACGGAAAAAGAAAACTTTTAGGTCTACACATTAAGACTTAATCGTGGTTTAATGTAACGATCGCGATTTTGGAGCGGAAACTTATGGATAGATTCCAATTACTGTTGAATATGAGATATGTT
>JAPDSC010060428.1:0-12223 GCA_026290005.1 Latrodectus geometricus
AGTCTGGGAAGTTTCGGCGAACCAGAAATAACTTATCCGGAACGCCTACCCACGTACTATTGCACGAGCAGTTGTTTCTGCAGTAATGTCTTCTGTCGGAATGACTTCAGGCCATCTTGTAAATCTGTCAATAATGGTCAAACAATATTGTCTTCCCTCAGAAGGAAGTAAAGGTCCGATAAAATCAATATGTATGTGTGCGAACCGAGCATCCGGTGTGGCTAAAGTACCAATGGGAGATTTAGTGTGCATAGTTATCTTAGCTTTTTGGCATTTAACACAGCTGCGAACCAAATCTTTAATATGTTTGTGCATGCCAGGCTAAACGAAGAGTTTCGTGATTAAATCAATGGAAGCTGCAATACCTGGGTGAGAAAGAAAGTGTATATTTTTAAATATTTTTCTGCGCATACATTTTGGAACGAATGGACGAGGGGTAGCTTGTGAAAGATCGCAATAAAGGTTAATATTTTCATGAGGAAAGTAATGTTTTTCTAACTTTAAGGAAGTATTATTCTTAGTTAAAAGATTTTGCAGTTCCTCATCTTTGAGGTGAGGCAAATTCTTTAAAGTCTAGTACTGAAGTAGATATTTCGTCTATCTCAATGCGAGAGAGTGCATCTGCTACAGTGTTATCAGATCCTTTTGTGTAACGAATGTCAGTGGAAAATTGGGAAATGAAATCTATGTGACGTAGTAGGCGAGGACTGCATTTGTCAGGATTCTGTTTAAATGCATAGCTAAGGGGTTTTTGGTCACTAAATATGACAAAAGATCTACCTTCTAACATGTGTCTAAATTGTTTTATAGAGGAATATATAGCATATAACTCGCGGTCGTAAGTGGACCAATTTCTTTGAGATTTGCTTAACTTAACTGAATAAAAGGCTATGGGTTCCCAATTGCTATATGACATTTGCATTAAGGAAAAACCGATTAATACGTTTGAAGCATCTACCCATAAACTTAGCTCTGCTCCTGGGATAGGGTGTCTTAATAGCGTTGCTTTAGCAATTGCTTGTTTTGAATTTTCAAAAGAAATATTTGCTTGTTCGTCCCAAATTAATTACTCCTTGTCATTTGCACTAGAACGAGGGTTTTTCTTTTTGTTTTCATGGCCTTCCAGGAATTTTACTAAGGGTGCTAGAATATCAGCTGCTTTCGGAATACACCTTCGATAAAAATTAAAGTCCTAAATATCGGCGTAACTGAGTTAGAGTAGTCGGTCGAGGAAATTCTGAAATACATTTTACTCGATCTGGTAAGGGTTCAATACTGCTACTAGATACTTTAAATCCTAGAAATTCAATAGTTGATTTACCAAACTCACATTTTTCAGTATTTATACATAATCCATATTCATTTAATTAGGAAAATAATAGGTCTAAATGAACTAGATGTTCACTTTCCGAACTGGAGGCTGAGTAGATCATCAACAAATGCGTATACAAAGGGTAAGTCTCGAGTTACCTCATCAATAAAGCGTTAGAAAGTTGAGGACGCATTACAAAGACCAAATTGCATGCGCAGATTTTCAAAGAGACCAAAGGGAGTGTAAATCGCAGTTTTGTGTACGTCTGCAGGATTAATCGGAATTTGATATGCTTTGACGAGATCGACATGACTAAACACTAGTTTGCCATGCAAATCTGAAGTAAAATCGGTTATGCAAGTAATCGGATAATGCTCTTTAATAGTTTGTGCATTAAGGGCACGAAAAATCACCGACCGGTCTCCACTCGACAGTACCCTTTTTAGGCACCATATGCAAAGGAGAAGCATATTGGCTTTTTGATACTCGCATATGACCCAGTTCAATCATGTGCTGAAATTCAGCTTTTGCACTTTTTAGACGGTCAGGTGCTAAACGTCTAGGCTTAGCTACGAGTGGTGGACCTTTGGTATTTATATGCTGAACCGTATTATGTTTTATAGGCGTATCAGGATGTGGTAATTTTGCGATACCGGGGTATTTTGACAATATTTTACCATATACATTATTTACAAAAACAGATTTTATAGAAAATATTTTACAGCTAAATATTTTACCATATACTTTTAAATTCGTTGTATTATCTACAAGACGCTTATTCCTTAAGTCTGGGTATAAATTAAAACGATATAAAAAAAAAATTTGCACTTAATATTGCACTGGATACATTACAAATATAAAATAAGTAAAATTTCTTCTTAACCCAAAATTGACAGTTACCGATTTACGGCCATACACATTAATAGAACTACCGTTAGCAGCGCGAAATGTTTGAAGAACGGGAAGTGTGCGTTCTTGTTTAGAGGCGACAATTATAGAAGCATCACTCCCTGAATCAACAAGAAAACACATACCTGTATTTTTGTCCGTTATGAACATGCGACGAGATGTAAATTTTTTGGAGGAGGAGTCCGTCAAAGCTACTCTCCCGGAGTATCGTTTCCCTGCAATGAGCATGGAGGTACATTTTCGAGCCTTTTCCTTAAATCGGGCATGATAAAAGCAGAATTTATTTCGTGAAGAAGATCGCTGCCGATGGTAAAAATTCTCCTGGCGCCGATTCTTTCTTCTCGATCTGGATCGTATTTCCGCAATTTCCTTACGCAGCTCCTTTATTTCCTCATAGAGAGCATCGAAGTTGGATTTCTTTTCTACGGTGAATGATGATTGAATAGAAAATTGACTGGAGACAGCAAAGGCATTTTGAGGAGGAATTTGTAGAATTCTATCGGCAATCTCAGCAGCTTTGTCGGAAGTCAGATAAGAAATCGATGCTAGGATCGTCTGCACTGGAACTGGCATTGCTTGATTGAAAAATTCTAGGAGTAAAGAAACATCGATGTTGTGGTTCTCGGCTCGACGTCTCATGCTCCGTAACAATTCCGAAAGACCAAAGTTCTCCCTTGCTCTTGACAAACCTGTTCTGGAAGAAGCCTTCCTACCCTTTCCCGAGCGATGGCCGATAGTGGCCGGCATGAAGTGAACCCTCCAGGTTGCCGTGGGACTACGGTCGAATCCCCGGTGCATATGGCTGACTTAGATAATACCCCTAGGATCTCGAATATGGACTCACCCGATATGGATACAACGAATATCGACGACGGAATCTCCGGTGTGCAAATGATTAGTGGAAGCTCCTGTGTGGTTAATATGGAAATAGCGTGCGCGGACGAAGGAACCATGATCACCACGTGTGGCCAGAATCTACCAGTCAACGCGGGCAAAGGCCCTTTTCAGGGCCATCTATTGGATGCTACCCCTGAATCTACTGGAAAAAGTGTGTCAAGTGTGTTCTGCGATTCTAATACCAGCGGAATTGTGAAACCGTTACCCGGTAATGTGCCAACTAGGCCTAATGGAGTTCCGACAACTCCAACCAGTGGGAAGTCCTACGACAAGGAAATCGGGGAAATCGTTCCCAAAATTGAATATATAGCAGCACTTCAGTGCCGATCACTAAGGTAAAACGATGCAACTTATTATGCGAACTACCGAAAGCCAGTAATTTGCTCGAGATCTGCGGAACTACTGTAAAAGCGCTAATGAAGGCGCTCGAAGACAAAAAGGACTACCATACAAACGAACAATGGATTTACCTCAACGGTGTATATCAACGTACTTTCATTGCAAGTCAAGAATTGTGGGGTTAGTACTCCCAATTGGGTTACTGCTTAATATCAAATTGTGAATTGCATGATAGTGATGACAATATGTTTAATAGAAATAATATTAGTAAAGTTGTAAGTAATATTAAAGAAAGCAAAAGATCTAAAAAAGAATCTACCAAAAAATCTAACCATAAAAGAAAATCAGCTAATCTCAGTAACAATGTAAAATCTATTAAGTCTCTGGCAAAAAATAATGACCGTAACGATTCTGATGATGCTCTTATAAATATAAAAAAGTCTAAGTATAGTAATGTAAATATTGTTGATGTTTACCATTATGATGCAAATGTAAATAATAATGTATATAATGTTGCTATTCCTAATGTTGTGGTTACAAATGTAAACAAACCCAGCACAAATAGTGCGGGAATCCAACTAGGTACCCCCATTAAAAAAATAAGCGTAATAACGAAACAGATGACGAAGGCTTCCAAAAACCTAAGGAAACTGCTAGCTCAATTAAAGTTAGTAAAATTAATGCAGAATTAGAAAACACCAACAAATTTAATGTGTTAGCTAACTCAAACAACCAATCCGATATCAACACCCCAATAATGACTCACCCAACATTAATAATTAAACTTCTCATAACGTAACTAATGAAAATAAAATTCCCCCCATTCAGGTTAAATATGAAAATAACTATCATCAGCTCCTAAAAACACTAAAGAATAATATAGACAACAATCTCACAGCAAAACTCAATGGTGAATATATGAGGGTCTTCCCATCCAGTATTGAGAATCACAGACAGATCACTAGCTACTTAACTAACAACAATATTGAATGCCTAGTACTAAAATATAATAAAGAGAAACCCATGAAAATCGTTATCAAAGGCCTCCCCCCCCCCGATACCCCAGTAGAATACATCAATGAAGATCTTACTGAAAAAGGGTTCTATGTTGAAAAAGTTGTTGTTATGAAGAGATTCAGAAAAAATGAGCCTCTGCCATGTTTCCAAATAACACTAAATAACAATGAAATGGCTAGAAAGATTTTGAAGTGAAAGAAGTCTTAAGTGTCTTAGTAAAAATTGAAAAATATGTAATTAAAACATCCATACAGTGTTACAACTGTCAAAAATTTGGCCACAACTCAGCAGTATGCTTTTTAAAGCCTAATTGTGTCAAGTGTGGTCAAAAACACATGACAAGGGAGTGCCCTCATAAAGAACTTTCTAAACCTACATGCTGTAATTGTGGAGGTAGCCACACAGCTTCCTATGCGGGTTGTCCCCAAAATCCACTAAACAAAAAGAAACGGCAAATTATGCAAACTGACCCAATTAAGACTAATTATGGTAACCAAAACATCAGCTATGCCAATATAGCAGCTAGCAACGTTCCAATGCAAACAAATACGGCCTCCCCTGTTGGTCAACCCCAGGGAGGAAACATGGAAAATCTAAATGACATTATGAAACTCTTTAAAGAACTAAATACCATATGCAAACCATTCCCCGACCTTCTGAAGTCTATTTCCTTGCTCGAAAGAGCCACCCACCCTGCTGATAAAATGAATATATTATTTAAAGTATTAAGACTATCTGAATATAATAATAATGAATAATTCCCCCCCCCCGCCTGGCCCACAATATCATGTATTGGAACGCGAACGGCATCCACTAAAAAGAAACTGAATTTAAAGATTTTATCACTGCACATTCACCAGACATAATCCTTATCCAGGAAGCACACCCATCCCACCCCCTTCCTTCAGTATGTTGAGACAACAATAGTTAAAATTCTTCTGGAAAGGAATACAGATGTACTTGTTGCATCTGTATACATTCCCCCCTCAGGTAGCCCTCACGTCCCAAGGGACATCCAAAAACTACTCGATGTGAGTAATAATGTAATTCTAGCGGGTGATTTTAACGCAAAACATATTTACTGGGGTTGCCAATATAATAACCAAACAGGACTCCAAATTAACACACTTAAAGCAAATAACATTAAAATCATAAACCCCGATAAACCAACACATTATGGCCCCTCCTTCGGTAACTATATTGACATTTACATTAGTAAAAACATTCCTTCCCCTTAGAGAAATCGCCACAATTGAAGATCTGCCCTCAGATCATTATCCGGTGATGGTCTATTTTGCAAATAATCAAAACAATTACTAATTGGTATAACTTCAGACACATTTTAAACGACCTCATACCCGAGAATATTTTTAATGATGCTACTGATACTTCACAAATTAATTATAAGTTCAATAAACTAACCACTTCCATTCAGGAAGCCCTTAAAAATTCCTCAACACAAAAAGAGGTCATTACAGGAGCCAACTGCCAGACTCTATTATTCAGCTTATCAAAACCAGAAATAAATTAAGAAAACAATACAATTTGTATAAAATCCCTCAAATCAAAAGACAAATTAACTCTCTCAGACATCAAATTAAAGTTGAAATACGAAAAAGTCTGGGAAGAGCATCTGGCTAAGCTTAATATCGAAGACGGTTCACTTTTGAACGCAGTCAGCAAAAGAAAGTATTCTAGTAAACCCTTTCCCCCCATCACTACAGGTAACAGCACAGCTATTACAGATGAAGAAATGGCTGAAGCCATTGCTGACAGCATTACTAACCAATTTAAACTCAACGATCCTAATAATTCCCCTCAACAAAATACAATTTATAATTTTGTTAGTAATTCTCTGACAATGGATACACAACCCTCCATCAACCTTAATGAAATTAAAGCTTCTGAAGTTGAAATAATTATTAACAATCTAAACCCATGGAAAAGTCCTGGAAACGACAATATCAGCAATAAAATTATTAGGCAGCTTCCAATCAAAGCGGTTTGCCTCCTTACAAATATCATCAACATTATTAAACTTGACTATTTTCCATCCAAATGGTAAGAAGCGCTTATCATTCCAATTAAAAAACCTGGTAAATCATCTTCACAACCAGAAAGCTATCGCCCAATTTCGCTGCTCTCAGCATTAGCCAAAATAACTGAAAAAGTTATATTAGAAAAAATTACTGAATTCAAAAATATTAACAAAATTTTAATTCCTCATCAATTCGGGTTTAGAAAAAGGCATACTACATGTCACCAACTTCTAAGGGTTGTTGAAAAAGTTTCTGGTGGATTAAATAATGAAAAGCCCACTGGTGCACTATTTATTGACATTGAGAAAGCGTTTGATCGAGTCTGCCACGAAGGCTTGCTTTTTAAATTAATTTTATCTGGCTGCCCAACCTACCTCATTAAATTAATAAAAAATTATTTGCAGGATAGAATCTTCCAGGTAAAAATTAAAAATTCTATTTCAGGACCCAGAAATATAGAGGCAGGAGTTCCACAGGGTTCGCTCTTGGTACCTCTGCTCTTCAATTTCTACATTAACGACTTCCCTTAGTATCACCAAACAATGCTGTGTCTCTTTGCAGATGACACAGCGATTCTATCAACCCATGATGACTACGACAAAATACACAAAAATCTTACAACACATATTAAGAAAATTGAAAAATGGCTCCTTAAATGGAAAATAAAAATCAATACAGCGAAATGTAAAGCAGTCATGTTCACCAAAAGACGTAAAAAATGTAATAAATTAAAAATCTTCAGTGAAGAAATCAATTGGAGCGACGAGGTCGACTACCTTGGCGTCACTATCGACAAAAAACTTAATTGGAGAAAACACATCAATAAAATCAAAAATAAATTCAGCATCTCGGTTAAAACACTCTACCCTCTAATTGCAAAAAATTCTAAATTATCAATTAAAAATAAAATCACTATATACAAAGCTTATCTTAGACCTATCATTACATACAATTCCCTGATCTGGGGGAACACTTGCAAATCTACCTTCAAACTGCTCGAGTCCAAACAGAGCAAACTCCTCAGAATGATCACCAATTCTGAATACTATTTCAGAAATACTGATATAAGGAAAACAGTGGGAATGGCAACATTATTAAATTTTATCAAACACCTAGCATATAAATTTTATGATAACTTACATAATACTAATAATGTGGCCATCTAAAACATACCCAACTATAATATTTATGATGATGCAAACACAAATAGACCAAGAACTATATTAAGAATTAATCCAAATTTCGATTAGTAAAACCAACAAAAACCTATACTCATTGACCAAATCACTATCATGCAAACACATCAGTAACTCTGGGAGAGCTTATCAAAACTTGTATTACAAACTGTTGATTATGTAAAAATTCATTCAGCAATAAATTTGTTCCTGTATGTAATAAATTTGTAACAGTATGAAAACAAACTGGGAATTCCTCCCAAACAAGCCAAATGATCAAAACTGTAAATATGTACTGTAAACCGAGCTTTTGTCTGTAATTACACGAATGTATGCTTATAAACTGGGAAACTCCCCAATAACGTTTATATTGTTTAAAACTGTACTGTAATCAAGAAAATAATGTAAATATTTTTATTGCTATAACCCAGATTTCTGTTATGTAAGCCATTTTTGTAACTCTCTTGCTCTGCAAGAATTTATGTAACTTTCTTTTTGTTTTGGTTTTCACAATGTTTAACTCTTACTAATTCAGCTTTAAAATTCATTATTATGATAAAAAATTTTGTTAGGGCGTAGTTAATGTTTGGAATGAGGTAAATGGCACCTTTGCTAGAAACCTCGCACAAAAAGCTAAGGCCTTATAAAAAATAAAATAAAAAATTCCGAAGGCTTCCGGTCTCTCAGATTTTCTCCAGCTAACAACCACCGAATTTCTTGAGTCTTGCTTTCCGAACACCGTTCCACTAGTTTTCCCTTCAGATTCTGATACGGGTCTGTTGTGTCTGGCTGCATAATGACATCCCTGACAATAGTTGCCGTTTCTGGAGGAAGATGAGCGACTACATAATTATATTTCGTTTTAGAGTCAGTTATAGGCTTAGGAGTCGCTAGTGCGAATGTACTTTCTATCATATAAAACCACAACAAAGGGTCTACTTTTATGAATGCTGGTATGACAACAGCCGCTGACTCCATAATTATGCAGTTTTTATTCAGGAAAAATGAGCATAGATATGAGGTTCATAAATTCTCGGGTCACCACTATCGTGGTTAGTGATCGGTGTTCGGAGTGAAGAACAGAATCAAGACTTTAATTCAAGGAAACGTTATTACATTTCTACTGCATCGCAAGACGGTCGCGTACCAAGTGGCTGGGGCCGCTCGTACTCTGCACAACTGGTATATCACGTTCTCCCTGGCGCCTGCTTCCCCCAAGAGAAAAAGGGGGGTTGGAATGTATTTCCTGTCCGAACTGTGAGCCCATATGTTCGAGCGTGGGATTTTATTCACCCTTCCCAGATGCGCTGAGAAGGGGAAATTGTCATTTCTGTTACTAATTAAGGACGTGAGAAAGGGATCACTACAACTCTATTGATTTCCCTGGAGTGCTTCAAGAGGTCCGGTATGTTTGTCGTACTCTGCGCAAAAACAGAAAATTATACTTACAATGAGCACCCAGTCGGTGCTCATTGTAAGTATAATTTTCTGTTTTTCTCTTACCATTTTTGTAACTGGTAATCTTGAATTTTGGTTTATAAGCCTCGCACATTTTGTATCCTACTTCGCATAAAGTAATTAAATTTAATTTTCAACGGTTTACTTCATTTCGTTTTTTCGTATATTGTTTCTTCGCATATTTAAATAACATTTGAGAAATATGTTTTATGATATCCTAGTCATATGCCATGATTGACACGTGAGTAATATATTTGATATCTTAGACAACTTATATTTCGGCTAAAATTTTATGCTCGAATTATTAATTTTGCTTCTTACAACTATGCAGCTGTTCTTGAAATAATGCTATCTGTCGCTAATACTACTTTAGATGTTTGATCATTTGTATTGATTACAGCAAATATTTCAAGTTTGTGAATACTAGGTAAACAAGAAAGTTCTCGTTTTTCGTTAACATTGAAAGAAGTGAGAATGATTATGGCAATAAGTGTATGACGTGGTTACGGCACAGATCAGTCGAGAGCATAGAGCAAGGAGTACTCCTAGCTCTATGGTCGAGAGTAGGAATATCAGTCATTATAAAATAATCTACGCGCATTCATCAATCGTCATTCCTACAATAGCGATGAGAAATGGATGTGTAGAAGGAATTACCATTTGGTGTTTGCATTACGACTTCAAAGTGGGCTTATCAGCTGTTGTATCAAGTCTCAAAATATGTCAAACGTTAGGGGAAATGAACTGTACGAGTGAATGTGCGTAGGTCAAGGCATTGGTTTCACAAATTCAAGTCAGTTATCCCTTTGCACCAACGCAAGATTATGCTTTGTGTCTGGTTGGTTGGTGGGTTTTAATGGCGCAAGGTCCAAGTAAGGACAAGCTGCGCCAGGCTTTGCGTCTGGAGTAAAGATAAACTGGCCAAATGGTCGCTGTGAACCTATACTCGCAATAATTGTAACGTTTGCAGCAAGAGTGTACTGTTCTTGGCGATAACGCGAGGTCGCGCGGGTGCCTTGGCATATCATACTGCGACTTGATTGGTTGACTTTGTGTCATCTTACTTTCCAGACCTTGCACCATCAGATTACCCCCTCTTTCATTCCCTCAATATTTGTGGAAAATCCTTCACCAATGAAGCAGACTTGTAACTTGCACTTGCGTAATTCTTTGGGATCAAAAACTAGTGTTTAAACGCAAGGGGATAAGACACAAATGGAGGAAGGTTTGCATTAGGTACTATGGTGATTGCTTCATTGAGTAACAATAAGCTATTGATAACAATAGGCAATAACTAATTGAGTAACAAAATACTTTCTGTAAACCATGTTATTCTGGCATTAAAAATAGCAAAAACTTTGTTTACCATATGAATCAGTTTTAATTTATTTTAATGTTACGATTGTGCTCGATGAGTTGTTAACAAAAATTATTTTTTAGGATTTTCGTTATTGTCACTAATCGAAAAATTTTTTCATTTCGTAAATTTTTAACGCTGTTTACGTTACGGATGAGTTTTCAGAGAATTTCTGCTCTAAAAATAAAACATATCTGGCTGTGCTGTTTTATATCATTACGTTATTTGAAAATTTCACCATGTAAGTGATAGTTAAAATTTGAATTGATTAACATGTCTCAGTATTTATATATTGATATTTATATAACATTTTGAAACGTTTGTGTACACAATTGTTTTCGAATGAAACAGGTCCGAATTGAAACGAATGAACAGAACCTTTCAATTATGACTATTGTACGTTTATGAGAAATATTTTCATGGTCATTCATGACTTCCATAGATCATTTACAAAAATGTTAATTTTTGGTTTTATTAAAATATTTTCATAGTTGGCTTTGACTTTTTCCTATACTTGATATTCACAAAAGGATTAGGTAAAACTATACTTTAGGGTGTTCTTTAGCAAACTTGGTGATTTTTGGCGTCATTCCTATTGGCGCCGATTACAGTGCAAACAGGTAACCAATCAGCCTCGGCTGGACCTAAACTTATCAGATAAAGAGTTGGTTTTGCTCAGCTTGGCGATCAATCGCGATCACAACTTGGCGGGAATCAAAGGGCCACCTTAAAGTACAGTCTAGCCCAGGACTATTATAGTTTAATTTGAGATTTTCGTTACTGACTTTATCAACAAGTCTTTCATCGTTGGCTTATGATCTTTATAGATAAGTTTAAAAAAAAAAAAAAAAATTGACGTTATAATTTTTATACTTGGTATTTACAAATGAAAAAGCTGTCTGATTAATCTATGCAAAAGATGGTTTTTGATTGAGTCAAAATAGTCATATCTACTGTTTACAATAGCGATAACATTTACATAAATTTTATAGTTGGCATATCAATATCAACTTTAGAATTTTTTTTTAACAAACCTGGTTGGGATTTATAATTCAGTTACGCCAAAATAATTCTTATACTTTCTGATATCAATTTTAATGCATTTTCAAAAAACTTTTTGAATTTTTTATTTTGCAATTTTTAATATTTGTACATATCATTTAAACATTTACTTATATCCAATTCCTTTTTTTTAAAACAAGATTTTATTTGAGTTACTTCATTTAATATCGTACTTTTATTACTAAAAATTCGATTTATTTCTAAGGATTCGTGATTCTTTTATTATAATCTACAAAACGTAGTTTAATATTGCCTAGCAAAACTGCCAAGTTTTGTGATTTGCGGAACGAGTTTTACATTATATATTGGGGAAAACCAAAATTAAAAAAAGAATTCAATATTTTCCCCTTTTCCAAGTACGAAGAAATGTTCAGAATCTTCTCAAGTGAAATAAATTACACGAGAAATGAAACCGAACGTCCTCTCTTCAAGTAATTTTGAAGAATTCTATTCGAAAAAAAGGAATGGTAGAAAAGAATTTTCTTTATACTTGCGTGAATCTCTTATGCTGAGAGCATGCACCTTGAAAAAAGTGAATGTGCGTTATTTTTTGACAACTGATCGTAATAAAAATTTATTACTATTGCATTTTCCAACGTAGAGTGATAGATAAGAAATAAACAGTATATTTTGCAGTTGACATTAATGGTAACAAGAT
>JAPDSC010060430.1:0-10897 GCA_026290005.1 Latrodectus geometricus
TTTCACACAAATACTTGTGCAATGCCTGAAAAGAATGCTTTGAAAAAAGGAAAGGTCTCCACAAAAAGAAGCAAATGACTTGAGCTTGGATGATGCTAATATAAGTCACTGTCTTATGGTATCTAAGATAATTATTAATATAGAAATATATTCCAGTGCGATAGGAAAATCTACATAACCTAAGATTAAATTTGAGGCACAGACGAGAGTCTCAATATCTCTAATAAAAAATAATTTTCTAGAAGACAATTTACGCTTATCTTAAACATTGTCTCAATCATGTTTAAATAAAACTGAAATAAATTGTGTGCATCCAAATTAACTGACATAAATATACAGTCTTAAAATGTAATTTTAATGTAAATTTCTTTTCAAACAAAATTTGAATTTATAATCAAATATTATGTCACAATTGTTATTTATTTTACATATTTCTGTTTTCTTATTTTAAGTTTTATGTAGGTAAATTTTTTCTTAAACTCTAAGTTAATGTTAGTAGTTTCTCTTTACACAATTCACTACAAATAAACACAATATTCATGAAAATTCAACTTTATACTTTAAATTTCTTAAAATATTCGTCATGAGATTAAAAATACAGAGAATAAACTGAACATTTCTTTATTTCTTAAATCTTGGTTATTTATATGCGAAATATGAAAAATCAGTTTAAATATCTAACTCAGATAAAAATTTATTGATATTTACAACAACGTATTTTATGTCAAGTAAAATGCTTTTTCTTGTGATTTGATTAGTTCCTAAACCCTATAGTTTATATGTGCGGCATTTACCGTGGAAAAACATATATATTTTCCTTCTTCATAGAAGTGTAAACTAAATAAAATACTTAATTTATTCTAGTAAATATATTTCTAAAATTTGAGTTTTACAAGACACAAAATCTGCCCTTGATCATTTAAATTAAGATACAATATATCAGAAATCTGAAGAAAGTAAACAATTTTATAATGGGTTTGTAATTGAGAACGCTTGCATGTGAATAATTTTCTTGAGCAAATAATAAATAGAGATAATAATAAAATAGAGAGAGAGAACGTAGAAATACATTTGGTTAATATTTTAAAAAGCAGCAAAGGTTGCTGTAACCAAATATGAACGAGATCTTAGGTTTTGTTTTTAACATTTTAGAAAAAAATGTTTCATTAAAGATTTTTACACAGTAAATAAAATTAAAAGTTTTATAATGAAATAAAATTTTAAAAGTTTAAAAAGTTAATCAAAATATATTTTTTGCAACATATCATAATGAACAGATAAATAAATAAGTCAAAATACAGAGAAATAAGAATTTTATGGAGTTATGATAAACACTACAAGACATAGAACAAGATTTGAAATGCATTTATAATGATTATTTAATAGTAATAGAATAATATGTGTGTGTGTGTGAGCTTCTAAATTTTATTTACAATTTTTAAATGAAATCGTGTATTACTTTTAAAACTTTATTCTTACAAAAATCAATGAAATTGTTTTATTGAATATAGTATTCCAAATACTATTTCAATTATGAAATTTTCAATTTGAGATTGTGAATGTTATCTAATTTTTTGTTCTTCAAGGAATTCTTTTTGACTAGCGTAAATGTCAATCCAGATTCTATATGTGAGTTTTGTTTTTCCAGTTTTATTATTTAAAAAGCATTTAAGCATATTTATTTTAAATAGCTGAAATTTTGGTTTTCACTTAGTTCTATTATTTTAAAGTTAGAATGCGCAAACTTATTTCAAGATTGGTGCATATAAATTTATTATAAATTACAAAATAAAATAATGACCGACAGATAAATGTATGAATTTATTATTGCTGTATAATGACTTTAAAATCAAAATATTATTATAAAAGAAATAAAAATAAACAAAGAATTTAACGAACAGAATTTTAGTTTTAGTTTTTATTAACGATTCGAATTAGAACTTCAGACTTGTGCATTAGAAGCGCGAAATGCTATCACTAGTAACTTCTTATAACTAATACACTATGTACATAGAATAGTTTATTATAAATCTGAATATATAAAATAAAATGTTATATATACTATAAAGACAAAAGTACGTTTATATTATCGTTATATCGTAAAAAAAAAAAAAAAAAAAAAAAAAAAAAGATAAATTTAATAGTACGTTATATCGCAATTAAAAAGCATAATTTTTGCTATATACATTTCTAAAATTTGGCAGCAAATTTTAAGAATTTGGCGGCACATAAAAGTGACGCATCATAGTAGTTGAGAATCACTGATGTAGGCATTCATGAATCTTTCTCTTTCGCTCTCATATGATTTTTATCTTTTACCAAAACCTGATAGTTACTTAAGGAATTCTCTCTTTATATTAATACAGGTATAAATAAATTCCCATTTTAATGTTTTATTTTGCAAAGACGTGATTTCTCTTAATTATACAAAAAATCTGCATAAATGAATTTGTTTTTGGACTTTTAGATACAATCTATGATAATTTCAAATTAACTTTAAGATTTTTTAATAATTACTTTTTAAAATGCCTCGTATGCACATTAATTTGACATACAATCTTAAAAATAGAAAAGTTTGGGGCTACATATATATAATTTATTACAAATTTTAGAGAGTTTGTCACAATACTTACATTATATTTATGAAACCTTAAAGCTTTCATTTTTGGATATCAAAAGAATATATCTTTAAATGGCAAGTTAACTAACAGCTGTGAATATATTTTCAAATACTTCTTATGATTATTTTTCAAATTTCGCAAAAGCATCGTCGATTGTGATATTCATTTAAATAATAAAACATTTTATGAAAACATTTTCCCAAAATGTCTAACTGCTCTTTCAGGTATTCAAATAATGGAAAGTCTATACAAAAAGAAATTTTTCGCTCCTCATATGGTGTTGGAACACTTTTGGCAATTAAAAATCATTGAATCTTTCTTGAAAAGTTCAAAATATAAGTTCTGCGATTGGGCACATATAAATGGTCTAAGTGGGATGATGATCATTCCTTATACAGAAACTTCTCTAATATCCGAAGAAATAATGGAAGAGAAGAGGATATTGGAATCTCACTTTTTCTTCCGAAATAGACCATGACGATTCAATGATTGGGTGGGCTAAGGAAGGTGTGCAACTGAGTTCTCAGGTCCTCGAAACAATAAGTGAGCAATTAGATTACGATGAATCAAAGAATTATCATCTTGATAAAAATAATCCCCTGGCGGAAACAATGTTTGCGCCGTAGAATGCAAATGATCGGTCAAAAGATTGATATAGTCAGTGGCCTGTCCATGAAATATAACAAAAGGATATATTCTAAACCACGCGATGAAGCCCCAATCAGGCGTTATATTAAATATAACTTATAATCAAATAACACAAGAAAAATAACATGAACTATAATCAAGAGGAAAAATATATATCATTCTCTATGATTGGAATAAACAGCAGTCTAAAAGTACTTTTTATTCGGAATCATAGACATATCAAAAAATTACCAAACCTTAAAGTAGGACTTGAACAAATCCCATATAGGACTAGTGTAAATCACATACATACATTTGTAAATCACATATAGAGAGGTGATAAAATAGATATTTTTGAATGTCTTTAAAATAATTTACTTAGACGGAAGATAAAAATATTAATAGAGATGCATGGAATAAATTATCACGTAAAATACATTTAATACTCAGCGCTCTTTTCTTCCTTTTTTTTCCTTTTTGGCACAATAAGATTGATTAGATCAGATTCACAGTTTAACGATGATTCCAAACCACAGCAAACACCTACACCCGAGATGAGAATCGAACTGAGAAAATGTTGAAACGAAGCCCAGACAATGAATGATCACAGAGATATGCAGAAAACAAGAAATCATTAGGAACACGAGGATTAAGAAAATATAACAGTAAAAAGATGCCAATAGTCTATTTATCTTTTACATTAATTTCTACAAGTTTATAATCTGAAAGAAAGTAACAAATTGGCTGACTAAATAATTATTTAATTACTATTTTCAGCGAAGTAATATTCTTGCAACACAACTAGAAGTAACTGCCTTTCACACTGTTAAGTCTAAAAGTACTTTTCTTTCTTAGCGATAAATAAAATCTTAATTTCTAGTATAATAATGCACTTAATAATTTGTATAAGTAAAGAGATCCCAAGGCTGGTTAGGCGAACAGACAATATATATACTCAGCCTATCTATTCAATAATTCATGGGTTCGATTCCCACTTCTGGCGTAGATCATAACAGTGGCTCGTATTCATCTAAATTGGTTTTGATTTAATTATCCTTGGTTGCGAAAAAATAAGATGAAACTATAAAGTGACCAAAACTAAATTTAATTGACCATGGCATAGTGACAGGTAGTTCCAGACATTGCGATACCAGAATATTGTTGAACAACGAGAGATAGGTGTTGTATTTTGCATGAACATCAGTCGAAATGGGAAAAAGGGTATTTCCCGCGTTTCTTCCGTCGCAAAATACGAATGAAATGGTATTATCGATAAAAAAAAAATAAATAAAAAAAAAAATCTCCCAGAATACCAGAGGGTATACAAACGACTTAATCTGTATGCTTATTTGCCACACGATTTCAAATCACAAGACGAAACTAAAATAATTCCATAGATAAATAATATAACGTTTTTCAGTTATTCGGAATTTTGATTATTTTGGTAAACAATTAAAAAAATCGCACATTATTATGCCCGATTAAGCTTTAAACTTTATTATAAACATTCAATTTTTTTTTTTTTTTTTTTTTTTTTTTTTTATGCATTTACAAAAACAGTTTTATAAGTAAATGTGAACTAAATCATAAGTTAAAATTAATTTTACGTTTCAAAACAAATTTAATACTTTAGAACATTTTCTGCATTTATTTCTTTTTTTTTTTTTTTTTCATGAAATATTTCTATTCTATTTTTTGATTTGGATCTATTCTTACAAAAAAGAGAAAAATGAATATATTTTCAATACGCTCAATCCCAACGGATATTTTTCTAGGGAGATTTTTTTTATAATTTTCAAATTTTATTAAACAATATTATTATAGAACAGAAATGAGACATTGAAAAATAATACACATGAAAAGAGGTAAAGATTTTAAAATTTATTTATTTAAGATTTATTATATGAAAAGAGCAATAAAAACAATTTATAAAATTTTTAATTTGTGCTTTAAATTTTTAAAATTTATTTTTGATTAAAAAATGAAATATGTTTACTTCATTTACTGCTTAATGAATCTGGAAATTTTCGTGAAACAAAATATCATCCCGATAAAGCATTAATAAATTAAATTTTACATATTATTAAAATAATTTGTACAAATTTTGCGCGTCATTTAAAATTTACTTAAATTAATTTATTTAAGTAAATTTATTACATACCACAGAAATTTTACTTATCATTCGAAATTTAAAATTCGTAAAAATTTTACGTATTATCTATAATTTAATAAGTACATTTATCAATTTGATTAAAATTTATTTAATAAAAAACAGTTGCTAATGGGAAAAATATATTTATTTTATTTTTTATTATATTAATAAATAAATAATGGATAAATCATATGGTATCAAATTTGAAGCAAATAAATTCATGCGTAAAATATTCCAGCTCGATTGGAATTCTTCAAAAATGATAACAAAAATTGTATGAAGTTTGAGCTTTTGTTTAAAAATATTCATGGTTAAAACACAATAGATTAAAATTAATAAAATCAAAATTTACACAATTTTTTAACATTCATGAAAAAAATACGAAAGAATTAATGTAAATAGATGATAGTTAAGATTTCTAATAGAGTAATTTTTAAAGTATATTTTAATAATATGTAGGAAATTATGAAAGTACACATAGTAAAAGTACAATTGTGAATCAAAACAAGCAAATGATGATAAAAAAAAAAAACTCGATTTTAAACACTTAATAAGCTATTAAGGTCTTGCAGAATTTAAGAACATGTATTTCCAGATTCCATGGAGACTCAGTGATAATCTGAAAAGCTAGAGAAGATTTCGTTTTCACCTTACCATTTAATTTGAATTTTACATTGCATATTCACTGATATTACGAGAAACTACAAATGAAAAAAGTTTAAAACATCATTGACGACTCTTGCTTTAAAGAAAACATTTCAATTAAAAAGATATTATATTATTGAAAAACAAATTCTTGCTCGTCAAAATATATTAATAGTTTGATTGAGATATTTAAATGAAAATTTATATGTTTAAAGAGTTAAGGTTTTAATATTTATTAAAATGGAAACACTATGATTATGATATAAATAATCGAAATCGAACTTTAAACTTCATTCCTAAATCCAAACCATTGATTTAAAACATTAAATATGGGAATGAAAGAAAGATGAAGTATTTATTAATTATGACTTCTAATTATATTCAACAGTGCATAAATATTTTATATCTCCTTTAAATTCAAGTGTAAAATATTACATTTAAATTTATTAATATCATAGTTTTTTTTTTATTTTTTATTTTTTTTTTTTATAACAGTTTTTCAGAATACATTAATAAAATTATCCTTATACATTATAAGTTATTTATTGAAGTGTGATAAAATTATTCTAGATTAATAAAGGATGTTTAATAAGTAAACGAGATAATATTAAGTCCTACACAAATCACGCTTTCAAATATATAATATTAAATAAAAAGTTCGTTATAAAATATATCTATTTTAGAGAGAAGACACTAAATAAAGAAGAATCAAGAAAAAGAATTTAGAGAGATAAAACTAAATATTCCTCAAATTACACATTAAGATATGCAAATATAAATTCCACTATTTTTATTTATTAAAAAAAATGTCAACTTGGTCAATACAAATTCTCCAAGATCATTCACAATTAACCTATTTTCATTAAATGTATACAAGATGATTTTTAATCTTTGAAGATCAAAAAATTGTGTTTGAGTAGCAACATTAGTCAGAAAATAAACACTACTGATTGAAAAACCTTATATAAAGTTATAAAACATTGTATATATGTGGGATTAATAACGTACGATGAATTCAACTTTTACAATAAATTTAATTATTTTAATCGAAACTAATTATTAATATTCTATTTATCATTATTACCTCTATGACTCTCTAGGTGGTGAGTTTGATTCCCAGCTTACTCGAAGATCCATCGTGTTCACTAATGGTGTTTGGGGCAAGTAAAATATGTCGGGTTGCAATGTACTCCATGTTCCCATTACAAATTAATACCTCTGGGGGTGGTTGGAGCCAGGCTATGGATCTTCACTGGTTTCTATCTCTAAATTGGAAGTTTCAGAAGGTGCTGCCATCTATGATCCAAAAGCCGTACTTCCACCTTCGTATGAGGGTGCTCCATTCAAAAAACGGAAGACGCTCCCTCTCTGATTTCATTCGCCTAGTCTCTTGACGGGTGGGCTTAGTATTACCAAGTGTCATCGGTAGCAACCAACATGAGAGAATATTTTGTACGAACCACATTATAGTCCAAAAAAGATTTTAAATTCTTCATTTCCCGAAAAATTTCTTAATTAATCACTTTAATTAAAAGTATAATTTAAGCAAACATTTCATAATTTGATGGTTTTTAAATAATGAATACAATTTTTATTAAAACTGAACTCATTTAAGGTGACTTTGATTGTAACAAGGAAGTAAGTTGAATAAGAGAGATCAATTCAAATCAAATAAAAAAAAGGGTAACAAGAGATTCAAATTAAAGAATAAAATGATTTCTGATAATGTAATTGATAATATTTGCATAATAACAGACTTTTTCATAAAAACGTTTTTAGTCACACAAATGTAATTCTGACTGAATGTTATAAACTTGTGTACATCCAATTACATTTATATATTAAGCATGTAAACACTTTATATGATGGAATAAAGCTTATTTATATACTTGATATTTTTATGAAAATATAGATTTTTAAATTTTTCAAATAGATTCATCATATTTTTACTAAGCTATTACTATAAATAATACTATGTGTGGAATACGACAATAAATCACATGAGAAAATAAAAATTTATCAACAGAGAGAGAGATTAATGTAACAAATGTGTGAAAAACATAGCTTTATTGTAATTTTAGCATTATAGTATTCTTTAAAATTATGAAGCATTTAAAACTTGACATTTTTGCGTAATACAATTCGAAAAACAAAACAAGTAATAAAAAAAAATTGATAAGTATTTCATTTCCAAAATACATTTTATATAAATAATAGTGAAAATATCATTGAATTGTAGATTTATTCTGGAGTAAGGCAACATAGAGAAAATAAAAAGAATCTTTTGTGATGATACAAGATAGTTCTTTCAAAAATTGACGATTTCTATTCTCCTTGTTATCTCATTACAACGCTTTTTCAGTATATAAAGACTCTCTAACATGAGTAAGAAAAGATTTATGTAAAACAAATTTATTTATAGTACAGTAAGAAGGTAGAGCTGAAGACAGATCAGCAGTCAGTCATGAGAAAAAAAAAAGAATATAATGATTTCTTTCTTCTTCCTAGATTTAAACTCAACTTTTACTCTGAGAGAGATATTTGTAACTTCTCATATATATATATATATTACTGCAAAAAATCTAAACGATACAATTTTTAAATGAATACTGCATAAATACTTAGATCTCAACTTAAAATTCTTTTTTACAATGCTTAATTCCTAGAAGTACGACCATATATGCATTAGAAAAATAATGCAGTTAAGTTTTTCGAATATTTTTCCTTAATTAGACAACCAATTCAAATGGGTTTTTGATATAAAGTATTTCAAAATTTTACAAAAATCCAAATTAGGAGTCGAAGGTATGAATTGTTGAACTAAAAACCAAACCAGTGTTCTTCAATTATCTGCTAGAGAATACGTAAATGGATGATAAAACACATAGTAAAACATAAGAAAAACATTTTACGTAAGAAAAACATTTTAGGTCTGTGGTCCCAAACTCAAAATGCACTATTTGAAGATAACCATAAGTTTTCACGCATGCGTATAAACTAAGCTATTTTTACACTTTGACCAGCAGGATTAAATATTAACCTGATTTATTGTTCTTCAAACAATATCAGAATCGAATGTTAGGAGATTATTTGAATTTCAAATAAGAATTTCGGGTGGAAGAATGAGTTTTTGCATAATATTATTTCAAAAGTAGGAAAAAAAAAAAAAAAAAATCGGACTCGGATGACACTTTCTCAAAATTTTTAAAGAATTTTAAATCTAGAGCAATTTATTCTTATTCAATAAGATATAGTCTTTGGAAATGCCATTCTCTAATCAATTGATAAGAAGAACAAAGTATTGTCCAAATAGAAAAGCTAATTGAAAATATAAAATGTACTCTATTTGCTGGTGATTTAGTAACTAGTACACGTAAGAAAAACATTTTAGTTAAACAGATTAAATGATGCTTTGAAGAGTTTTTTTTAAGTCATGTAAAGATAATGAAATTAAAATTAGCATTGAAAAAGCATGCTATCGTAGATTAATATTAATTGAAGATACTGATATGGACTTGTTAAATTGAAATTGATAAAAAAAAAAAAATCTACAAAAAATTAAGTTATACAAAATCACCATAAAACCTCACTTATGGATGCGAAATCTAAAAAAGATTCAGTCATATCAATTTGTAATATTTGAACGAAAAGTTCTTAGAAAGATTTTTGGTGCTGCAAATGGGAATAGAATTTGGAGGCACAGATACAATTTCGAGCTCTTCAGATTTTTTAAGGAAGCTGACATCATCAATTATATTAAAATATGTCGCTTGAGATTTGTGGGCCATATCTGTCGATTGGACTCGTCGTCTTTGACTTCAAGAATTTTTAATTATAAGCCTTACAAACACAGATCTAGGGGTCGGCCCAAACTTAGATGGACTAATGGCGTACAGGAGGATTTCAAGTGCTGAAAATGACAAATTAGAGAACTGTTACCTCCTGCAGAGCACAATGGAGGAATGTTCTGAGGAAAGCCCTGGCCCACCTCGGATTGTTGTGCTGAAGAAGAAGATATCTACTTGAAATACAACGAAATCCTAAAAGAGTCTCATAGTATAATTTAGATGTTACTTATAATAAAAGTTTACATGGAAATTTGTATAAGAGATCACATAAAAGTGAGAAACTTTCAGTTTTGAAAGTTTAGCAGGAGTTAAATGGAAGAGTGACAGGCAGTCTTTAATATTTTTTATGTTTATAAAATCCATTATGATTTATTTCTCGGAATCACTTTTAAAATGTAGTTAACAGCACAAGTCAAGTATTAAGATATATTGTTGGATCAGTTATAACCCAAACTAATGCTCAATTGCTGCGTACAGGAAATGTGCTGATTGAAGAATTCAGAAGAAAGCTGTGTTTATACTATCACTTACCAATAAATATTAACTAGGAAAATTGTGAAAAAATATCTTAATATAAGATTTTAAAACTCAACAAGGTTGTGTTCAACTCGCAAGAACTTTTAAAAGGGAATTCAAGATTCCGAATAAGCTGGAAATTATGCCTTATCACCTCATGAAGGATAGAATGGATTTTAACCAAGTAAAAAATTTCCTAGTGTGGTTTAAAAAGCTCCCTTACTGGAAATTATAAATAACAGATATTCACAACCAAATAGTTACGTGGCAAAACTGGTGGTTCAAAATTTGATCGAGATAGAAAGGCCAAATTCAGGATTTTCTCAAATATATTTTATTTAAATTTAGTTCAAACATAACTGTTTTGAAGATGAGGTGTAAGATATTAGAGAAGCTATCAAATAACTTAAGACAAACGAGGAAAATTTTGAAGAATCCCATTATAGTTTCATTCCATCTCATCAATACAAGCACCTTTTGTTGAGAAT
>JAPDSC010060435.1:0-25192 GCA_026290005.1 Latrodectus geometricus
TTTAGAAATATTGATATAGCATATATGGCATTTACGTCGTACCTTTTAACCATTTTCATGGATCCTATCAATCAGGTGGTGGGTTTTTTTACTTGTTTGCTCCTTACGATCAGGATCTATAGCCATACCAAGCAACTGGAAAACTAATCTCTCTCTAAATTTACGAATTTTCATTTTGGATTTTGTTACATGTCGATATACAACCCATGCGTTAACTACTGCAACGCCTAACAACAATTCTAATCCTAGTTTTCTGTACCACTTAACACCTTTTCTTAGTGTTGTGGCATAAGCCCCCATCTGATCTGACAAATCTATGGCAGCTTTGCTTTTATTGTATGCCAATATGGTTTCAGGTTTTTCTAAAGGCCTTCGATATTGTCTATTTGTTTTTGTGCTGGTAGATGGTTGTTCAGATAATAAGTTGGTTGAATAAAATCATATAAATAAAATAATAAAAAACATAAACATAAATCTAAATAAAAAAGTTTATTGATAAATGACGAATTTAGCTGGCTATCAAATAAGATAGCCATGGCCATGCATGGAAGAATATATACTAACTTTCGTGGTGTGCTTTGGCTATCATTTTTGGTAGCCAGGATGAAAATCTCCCCATGTGTTACAAAATGAGTCAGATTGAAAAATATTGTTTTTATATATAGTTTTATGTTGAAAAAAATACAAATTACACAAAAAAAAAGTTTGGCCCCATGGTGAACATTTGCAATTTTGACTTGGCAGTCAAAGTGTTAAGTAAGATATTTTATATAATCCAAATTTGATTATGTATTTAAAAAAAAAGTCTCATTTATGAAAAAATACCACATTACATGTATAAAAATTCTTTCTTATGTTTACTTTCGTTTCTTTCTAACAGTTTTAACAAATAACACGCATTGAATATTAAAATTCATTCTAAATTAAAAATTTAATTAGAAAGTAAATCAAATAAAATTAAATATTAACTGCAAAGAATTTGATATTAATTTTTCCCCCTTAAAAATTAAAGTTCGCAAACAAATTTTTATAGACATATTAGTTACATATCTACTAATCATATTTATAAGTCTAGAAAATCAAAAATAAAAATTGTAATCATGTTAACAGTCAATGATTTTCATTTTCTTTAGAACATTCTGATATAAAAATGTATACATTAAGAAAAAGTTGAACATGAATTACAACATTTGGCATGTTGATGTGATTCGATCAATTATGAAAAGGATCAACATTTTAGCATCAATCCGTGGAGAATTTGTGCAATGCGCATTAAAATTGAACTGCAGATAGCTTTAAAAAAAACAGCGCTTGAATTCATTGATAGTTAAAATTAATTATTAATTATGATATGTGAAGTTTGAATGATGTAGAAGACTTTACATAAATAAATATTTAACTTCGAAAGATCTTATTATAGGTCTCAGAGAAGCAGATTGTTGGAACAGTTACTCAATTGTATTTGTCCAAGCAATATGATGGATGAGTAATCTTGGTAAAAATAGATAACTGAAAATTGAATTAGACATCATATTGGCTCAGAATGCCTCCTAGATATAAATGTGCAAAAAATTGAAAATTAGGAGAAAAAGCTATGTTTACACCAACAGTTCATGAACATTTATTTAACGTTACTTGCTGGCTAATTTGGGCTTAGCAATACAAAGGAATTACCACCAGTAGCCTTTGTAGCTTTGTACTTGGTGACTCTAGGTTCAGGTATCGATGTTAAGCAAGTTTTCATTAATCTATTGATACAGAATTCGTGACTTTAACACCAAGTAGTAGGTAGCCTAACTACTGAAGGCCGTGCTAAGACATTTTGATATCCATCACATAAATTGCCATCTGAAAGATTTTTCGCCGATAGCTGGTAGAATTCTCTTGTAAAAAATGTAAATGTGAAAAATTAACAATACTACTAAGCTCCATAAAGACCAGACACAATTATTTGTATTAGCATGAATTTGGGAGAAATTGAACGCTGATTAAATACATGTGATAATCGCAACATATATTAGTTTGGGGAAAAAAGAAATCCATTATTTTTACGTGAACTTTTAGTAACTTCTTTCAGATTAGCTTGGTAAAAAGGCTTAAAACAGTTTTCATGTAGATTTTTAGGTCTTGTGCGAAGCTACGACTGCTGACATGCTGTCAAGTTTGATAATTTTTGATATTTTATAGACATTCTCGACGATGTTGTATCCATGCGAGGTGCGTCTTTAGCATCCAAATACCCAAACGGAATCGACGAAACAAAAATTGTACGTAACTGGTTGTTACAGTCTTATATAGGACGATAAACACTTTTCACAATTTTAGCCACCCGGCTATCTTTTTCGCCGTTACAAGAGAAAAACGAAAATGTATCGAATTTTCTGTTTGTTGTCTTCCATTTTTGAAACCTTGTACTCGTAACTGAATGAATCAAACAGAAAACCGCAAGAGGATATTTTAGTGTCAACTGTCAGCTTTCCAACGAGCATAAGTCTGAAATTGTTTGATAGATACCTCACGAGATATCGATCACTACAGACGTCTACCGAAAAAATAATGGATTACTTTTCCCCAACCTAATATGTATGGAGGCTGATGAGACTGAGAAATCAACAATCTAGCTACTATACATTCATTTTTTAAAATTTAATACCTAATGCAAATTTGAATATGACGTAGAATCACAGTGTTAATCAAAGTTAAGCGATCTGATATTGTACTTATTTCATTGGAATGCTTTGAAAAAGCAGTCAACCAATAATTTTGTGACCACCGTGATTCACCATGAACAAGTTATAAATCAGTCTGAAAATTAAAACAATAAAATCTGTTAAAGTGAAATTTTGAATATTGTGTCAAAGCTTCGTCAGAATGAAATTCTAAATTAAAAGCATAATGTTAAAAGATTTTTAAAATTTTTAAAAATTTCATTGATTTGAATTTTCATTACACCAAATTTTACTTAATTATATTTATCACTAGAAATTAAACATTTTATAGAAAAGACTGAATCTTATTCGTAAATTATATACATATGTCAATCTAATTATTATATCTATGTTTCGTGATTCAAAGTTACTATAACATGAGACTTTGATTTGTCATATATCAATTATGAAAAACAAATGACATTTTATAAATAGCTATTTTTATTAATGAAAGTAAATTAAACATGGCAGGAACAGCAGAGATTGATAAAATTGAAAACAAAGTTCATTGTCCCAATAACTAAGTATGAGGAGGAAAGTATTCATATATAACGTTGTGTGGCAATTATTGGAATTTTACAGGATCTTGGAAAAAAATCTTGTCTCTGTAATTTCTAAACAATTCGAAAAAAAATAGCAAAGTTTTTGTTAAGAGGAAAAGGAGTTGAAGCATCTTGAAAATGAGTAAATTATGATTTGTGTGATCTATAACAACCAATTATAATTTCATATATATATTACAACATGACTCTTCATATTAACGCTGTCAAAACTTATCCTTATTTAGAAAAGTAAAAGAACACGTAAAAATGATTGGGAGTAAATATTTTAAAGAAAAAATCTCATTTGCTTATTATCTTATTTTAAGTTGATCTGCTGCCCACATGAGAATTGGTTCGATTTAGATGTATAGTGTTCAGTGTTTGACCTGGAAGTTAATATCCAATTCTGGGCTTGCAGAAAATCCTCCGAATCAATCAATTAAGTGCCAAAGCATGCAATAAACAAATAATATAAGCGTTTGTAAAGTAGTAATATGGTATTTTATAATAACTACAGGAAAATATAGCTTTGAAAATGGAATTTTAAGCTCAAACTTTGTGATTTATAAAACTTTTTTTAACTTCTTTAAAAAATTTCCAAAAAAAAAGTTGTTTTTACTGATTTAAATTAATTATAATGTAGATGATATTGCTTGCATAAAAACAATCAAATATTTTATTAGCGGTATCAAGAGAGACACAAATCTCCAATAATATATAAAATAACCAAACCCACTAAGATATTGGCCAAAATTTTCTTTCCAACTGCTCACTGAAGAGCTAATTCCACTGACAAATTGACTTGTTTTTGATGGGTGGACAAAATTGTATATTCAACATTATTGATGAAAACGATTATTTGTTTAACTTACAGACCAATTATGAGTGAAATAAAGTGGCGTACACATGATCTCAACTGTAACGAAAAAACAAGCACTTTATGGAAAAAACTATTGTTTTCTTATGACAAATTTCTTATAAAACATTTACAGAAAATTTAAAAGAAATATTTATAGCAAAAATTTACATACATGAATTTAGAAAAAAAATGTATTTTAAAATCGACCATTCAGTTACTTTACACTCAGATTTTTAAATATTTAAGAGCACAATCACATTTGGATGGATGGATTATCGAATTTCAATAAATTAGTGTGCTTCTGAGTACGCTTACATAAGAACCACGAAAATATAATTAAGAAATATTCATTATTCATCTGTTTTACATCTAATTATCAATTTGTCAAAAATCTGAAATCAGTCAAAATTTATAAATATAGTTAATATTTGTCTTGAAGTATGTCTTATTATAATTTAACATTTTATGCTGACAAATGTTATTACATATATTACTTCAATCAAGATTGCAGATGAAGTAAAAATAATTTTCTAGTAACAAAGAATGCGTGTTCGAATAAAATAACCTCTGTGTCAACTTCCTAACCGATTGCCCTCTACGCGCTGAAAGGATCAAAGATCAGAAGTAATAAGGAGTGTGACCCAGAATTAGCAGCCAAAGATAGCCAATCAATACCATTTAGGTCAAATTATATCTGCTAACGCAACACAAGTGCGAAGACTTTTCGGAGTCCTCTACATCGAATGAATTATGTTTTCACTTCACTTGACAAATGAACGGTGTTAGTGTGGCCCGATTTCTATCCCAAGATCCTATTATTAGAAGGCCTATTAGTTTGGCGAGATCTGCATAATGAGTGGTGGAATTGGCGGAAAAGATAAGAGAGACACATTCATAATCCCATCAGATACTGAGCTGAGAAAATAATCCTCAAATAGAACAATGGTGACAGTGACGTCCGATGAAGTTTACTGAAGAGGCTGGCTTTTATGCAATTTATCAACAGGCAAACCTGTTTATAATATTATCAAATGTATGTGTTATATTATTGTCTATATCACCTATTTCTTTATATAGTTTTTTTTATATTGAGTAGGTAAAAACATGGTAAAATTACTTGCAGATACTTATTTCAATAAATTTCTTATTCATTGAAGTCCTTGAAAAAGTGTGAAATAAAGCTGCTGTACAAATAGAATCCTAACAAAGCTTATTCCAGTATTTTACTAAATGCATTTGCTCAAACTAGTGTTTCTTTTACCTTTTTTTTGAAAATATAAACTTTTTATATAGTTCATCTCTGTTTTTTATATTTAGACAATTATTTCATTAGTTACGAATTACTTGATGATATTTTTTGACGTGAATTATCATATGATAATCATCAATTTCCAACTTATTTTGACACAATTATTCCAGAACTAACTGAGAGTTAAGGTAGATAGTGTCTGTATCAACTTAGCATAGTGTCCACTTGCAAATAAAAAAACAAAATTTTTAAAAGTTATATATTTTATTATTTATAATGTTACATCGTGGCATGATAGATCGTAAGCTTCGAAATAGATATCAGGTTCAATTACAGCTGTTAAATAATGGAAAATCGGTGAGGCATTTCTGCATGTATATCTATCGATATGGATGGTTAGAATTTTACATGTAACTTCCTTAGAGCATGAATATGATTATACCTGAGAAACCAATCAAAACACACATCATACGCACGCGCAATGTTACATAAAGAATCTTTTCAACATTTTCAGTTATTAGGTTAACTGTATTACATTTTCAGTTAGTAATTATTAGGTAAAGGAACACGATGAAAGTCTTTTATAAGCAACATTAATGAAAACAAATCATGTAAAGTGAGATTTTTAAAACTCTTATAGAATTGAAATAATAAATATTTAACTAAATACCTACATATAATTCCAGATAAAGCATAAATAATAATTTGAGTATAATTCTTCTAATCAAAATCCCATGTTTAAAGTGATTTTAAATATTAAATTGTTATCGCTCAAATACAGATTTAATAATTTATTTATAAACATAAAAAAGTGGAAAATTTGCTGTTAAATTGAAATGATTTAAATCACTAAATCTTTCTAATACTTGTATTAATAAAATAGGACCATGAGATAACCCTATTTCTGTTTTGTTATGCTTATTTACTTACTTTCAAATAATTATATTATTTCAGTAGTCAATAATATGAATTCTTAATCCAAATTTATGTTTTACTTTGTTACATATACAAGAATGAACAATATATATGATTGGAATCAAAGACTATTTCATATAAGATCGAATATCTATCAGAGATGAATATATACGATTTAGAAAAATTTTACCCAATTAAATATATTATTACAATTCCCAAATTCAACAAATGATTAAAAATTAATTTTTTTATGTCTAGTGCTCGATTTAACGAAACGAAGTTGGATAAGATATATAACTAAACGTTGAACATTATCATAAACATAAAAAATGAAATCTATACTTTCAGAACATATTTATATATTTTCAGACATTTTTTGTATAACACATGAAAGGATACTTGGAAAAATAATCTTGAATTTTCTCGTAAAATAGATACATTTTTAGTAACCATTTTTAAATATTTTTACATGTGTGTTCCCAAAATGAAACACATGCATGTAGAAAACAAACATTATCTTAATATTTATTGTATAAAACAAAATAATAATTTATTTTTGTAATATGGAGATTATTAAAATTATTTTTCATCTCATTCTATAATCAATGATTAAAAATTTAATTAAAGAAAAGAGCCAGTGTTCACAAAACTCGAAAAAAGACACATTCCATTAAACAGGAAAACAAATGCTTATCTGATTTAAAAGCAAAAAAATTTATTGCGAAATAAAAAAATGGTCAAAAAATTCTAAAAGACATTAGATAATCATCTTAAATAATATCAAAATCTTAAAACAGAATAAAGCAAAACAAATCCAATTGTTATTTACCAAGTAATGAATAATTCATGAAAACTAATTCAGTAATATAAGAATCTCATAATGTTTTAAGATATCAAAAGTAATGCAGAAGTTGTTACATTTTGTTCCAGAAAGAAAGTTTTAATTGTAAACGACATGAAATTTTAAAGAGCAGTACAAATAGAGTACATGATATAAATCTTGTGTGTAAAAAATGAAATATGAATGATTTTAATTATTCACTACATTAACAGTTTTAAAAGTTAAAATGTTATGTACTTCATAAAATAAAATTTGCACTTAGCCATGCATAATATTTGCAAGCGATGAATGTTACTTTCAGACAAAACTTAAATTAATTCTTTGTCCAAATTATACTTTTTAACATTAAATTTTTAAAACCAAAGAGGAAAAGTTTATTAGTATTGAGGGTTGAGAGAAAATTTGTTCATGTTCAAAAGCTCAAAAATAAAAACTAAATATTCAGCCATTTATCATTATTAAAAAATATTATTGCTACGAGGAGAAATAGCACACGGGCACGATTCCTTATGCTTTCGATGAAGGCATGAATATAATTTTTCGAAGAATGTTCACCCACACACAGCAAGGGTTTAACTATACAAATATTTATGATTGAATGGTGACACATCCTTTATAAGTAGTCAATTCATGATATCCCAGGTGTCTTCGACTGGATAACAGTCAGGAGATGTGACTGACAATGTCAGTTTCACAACGATCAACGATGTCAGCATACCATAATACTACTAGGAAATAATAAAAGGGTTTGCATGTAAGTTATGGTACACTACACGACGACTCTTGCTGAATAATAAGTTACATGACATTTTCCCGTGAATGCCTATTAATAGAACTGACCATGAATTTTTTTCGTCAATCTTAAACTATCATTATGTGGGAGCCATAAGCAAAACTCATGACGTAAGTGTATAGTCCTTTAGAAAAACTTTTATTTTTTTGGTTCCTTACCATGCTAATCTTTAAGTTTTCTAGGGTCAAAAGAACTCTTGTTCTTTAACATTTAAGTTATAATTTAATATCATAAGAGCCTTTTCTGATGATTTGTATAGATAACATTGAATTACCGGAGCTTAATATATGGCTTAGAATTCACTAATAGTATGGTATAAGATCTACTACATGACATTCTTCTATTTCCACCTTTAGATTAAACCTCTGTTTGGTTTCTATATTCGTTGTTGTTTCATCATCTGAAATGAGGATCATTGAATAGTATTTACATTTTTAACCAAAATGCATAGCAATCTAGCAGATTGATAATCTAACGTTTATGGATTTTTAGATTCTTTCTCAGTTTGTGTAATGATAAAGATAATTGACATGTTATTAAACACAAGGCATCACATAATCAAACAAACTATACTATTAACTTCGATTTTTACCTTTTGGTCAAAGCGGTAAAAATCCCCATCATCCAGACTTGGTAACTCTTTCTACACAAGTCATTTTTTATAATTAAATGCTTACTTCATTTAAATGCCAAAATTTTCCAAAAGGTTCTAGTTTAAAACATTTTCAGAACTTTCCAGGAGCTAGATGCCACATTCTCAAAGTTGAGACAATATATTTCAGTTATTCTTGAAATATATTTCAGTTATTCTTATTCTTTGAAAGCTTTTTGGAAGGCCATAAGAACATGGTGTATATAGAACTACATAAGGATCATATTAATCATATTTTCATAGTATGTAATAAAGTGAAGATTTAATACGTAATAAATAAAGATAATCTCAAGTAATTTTGCTTTATACTAACTTCCATTGAGTGAAGATTATTTATCATTATTTAATTTTCTATGTAATTTATTATTTATTTATGTTTTCTTTTATTCGTCAATAATTATTTAAAATGAAAAAAAATAGTGATAGAGATAACGAAATACTGTCAATTATTTTATTAAAAACAGCAATGATTTTTTAGGTTAAGTTTATTCGGTATTGCCAGGAAAAATAAAATATCCCTTTACTTTTCATCTATAGCTATTTCTTGATATATATTGTTAAATACGATATCAAAAAATCGAAAAGTATAAATCCTGTTAAATATAGATTGTAAATAAAGTATTGTAGTTTTAAAATATTAAATGAGAAGTTTCATTTAATTTTTAAATGTTCCAAACAATAATAAATACTTAATTATGCAGTATTTATAAGCACCATTTAATTCTGATTTTTGTTTGATATCTGCATACATATCAACAGTTTTAAAAGTATCTCTTAATGTCGTCAGAAAACGTATTTCATATTTAGTTATTTAGTATATCTAATTTCCTTCAACAGTTATCCGGAAAACAAAAACAATGTGTACGGAAAGATTTCTAGAGAGGGATCATTAAAAAAACTCTTGCTTTTGTATAATGTATCTAAGAACAAAGCATTTGTAAGTACTGTACCATTAAATGAAATTGCAGAAACAGCAATTATAAATAAGATCTAGTCTCGTATTGGCGACAGAATGTCGAATGTTCTAACTCTGTTGCAAAGACACTCCTCTTGACATAATGTACATCTACAATAGATGTCTTCGTATGCTTAGTGAAAATGAAGTGGCTGATACTTTGGCAAAGGAGGGAACTTCAATGACTTGACTTTCGTCAGATCTGTAATTACTTCATCGTGTTATCTCCAGATTCATGACTGGTATGGTGGCAGGCAATCCGGAGGTCCAGTCACTTTTAAGGGTAGTCGTGTGCAGCAGAAAGCATTCTATCAAGACTAATAAGTTAATACCTGAAATGCTTTAAAAATAACCAAGGCAACAAGATCTTCTTCATATCCAGGGAATGCAATATTACGCGTTTTATCCCTTAACTTCTACGTTCCAGTTTAAGACTTGATAAAGAAAACTTGTTTCGAAGTCCTCTTCTTGTTTTGAACTTTTTTTTTGGTTCATGGTTTCATGAATTCGGCTTAGTCTAAAAGGTAAGAACTTCAAAGACTGACCAGATAGGATAAGAAACAAGGCAAACAAATTAGGTATTTACTTGGAAAATTATTTACAAGCAATTTTTCTGCAATTAAATTCTATTTTAATTTCAGTACTTTTATTATTTAAAAAATTTAACATAATATACGACATGATAGGTGAAAGCTAATAACTTTTATTTTTTCTTCATACTCGGAAGTGCATTTTTTTTTTATCAGAAATCAATTTATGTTTTTTTTCGGCACTAAATTATACACGTGGAATAAGTCATAGTATCCCTATCAAAACTATAATGAGCAATATTCCAGTACCAGTTTTCCAGATATTCCATTAAGGGAAAATATTATTAATTCAAGAATTTCGTTAAAGTTTTCACTGTCGTTTTGTAGATAATCTGAAGAAATTATATTGCAAATGTTTGCATTTCTAGCTCAAAGTAAAATTTAAAATGTAAAACCCTGGAGAATAAACAAATTAAATTGTTATTTTAAGAAATGTCTTAAAAATATCTTGTCCAAAAATAATATAGGAAATAAAAATGTAATTTCATTTCTAAGAAAACAGCATTTGAAATGATACATATAAAAAAATATGAATTTTCTCTATTTGTATCATTTGTATCATATGAACCATAAATGTGATATCAAATGGATATAGAGATAGAGGTTACAATCAATTCTGATAATCATTAAATACTCAGAAGTAAAAAGTTTTGAAAACGGAATAAAGTGTGTAAAAATTTGAAATTATTCTTATTATAATGAGGAATATATAAAGATATTTGCTTTATGGAATACTTTAATTAAATGTAAAAACTATCCTCAATTTATGTAATAGATTCTAACTTTAAATAATGATTTCAATGTGACACAAAATTATGTACTATTTCATAATTTATTTTGTAGCAGCAAAAAATTTAAAGCTTCCTTATAAAACTATTTAAAATTCTTATTGATTAACAATTTTTATTGATTAATCTTTCAACATCTATTTACTATCTTACAATATAAATCACATTTTTTAAATTATCTTTCGCAATTAAAGTAAAAAATTAATGTCATTTATTTTCTTTTTAAATAGCAGTTAATTTTACAGCAATATTTAAGCATAATAATTAATTTTGATCGATAATATAGTATTAGCAAAGTTCCCTTTTTGCCGATAATATATTTTTTTGCGATTCACATTATCTAAAAAGATTTTTTGCATAATGAATTTATAAAAGTATATATAAGTAAAAGAAAAATAAGTTTGTAGTTCCATTTTATTTCTAAAATGGAACTTATTTTATATTAGAATTAGAAAAATAAAAATATTTATTTTTATTTTTCTAATACTAATATAAGTAAAATTTTAATATTCATTTCCGGAAGTAGTCAAGATAATTTTAAATAATATATAAAAAGCAATAATAAAACAAGTACCAATAAGATATATGCAGAAAAATTAAAACATTGTTACAAAAATAAAAATTACACAGCAAAAATAATTTTTAAAATAATTTTGATTAAAAAATTTTCATTAAAAATTATTTTAAAAATTATTAATCATAAAATATTTAGGGCATAATAAATTTCACATATTTTTTAATTTAAAAAACTGAAAATTGAAGAGAGAATGTTTGAGACAATTCAACATTGTTTGTTAAGATTATTTGACATCGAAAAGAGAGAAAGAAAGGGAGAGGATAGATTATAAACAAAACAAATAAAAATTTTATTGAGTTAATATATTAATATGATTTATTTGAAAAATAAAACATTAATGTTCGAAAAATTCCCGTCAAGTGATTTTTCCTTCATTGTTTTTATGTCTTTAATAAGTTTAAAACAATTTAAAAATAATTCCCAATCACTGCTTGTTTTGTTAAACGCATACAATATACAGGATAAAATTTAAAATTAAGTTTTTTTCACAAAAAATAAAAAATGAAGCTTTTTCAGGTTTGTGAATATTAAGAAATAAAATAACGAAATAATACAAAATCGATCAGCATACATACTTTTATTTTAGATTTCATACTGAGACATCAGATACGAATAAAAATGCTGACTTCTATATCTCATTGAGTCATTAATATGTACAAGAAAATTTGAAAAACTGTCTATGTTATATTTTTATTTGTCGAATAAAAGAATAATCTATTATTCCAAAAGAATCCTTAGATTCAATACATTAATATTCCACATTTATAAGTTACAAGAAGAGAAATTTTGAAATTTGCTACGTACTGATGAATAAATTTGTATTAAAGAACGTGATATCCAACCTTTATGCAAAGACGGAATCCTGCCTTTGAGTACCTAGCCACACGGTTACAGGGAACTCTTTCTAAATTACATTTAATGGAAATGGCTTAGTTTCTTAAATAAAAGAAAACTTCATTTAACACTTAGTAATAAGTTTGGTGATTTTTTTTTATTTTAAGCCATTACAAAAAGGTCTAAAAATTTATAAAAATTGTAATATGTTATTTTATTTTCATTGAAATTTTGATGTGATTTTATTGAATTTTTTTTCATTTGGTTACATCAAGCTCATTTTGAAATGGAAACTGAAATCCTTTTTTTATTTTTTATTAAAATATTTTCAAAAATGTAATTTAGAAAGTAAAAAAAATATTCTTGTTTTCAAATTCTATAGATACTTTTATAACCATAATTAATAAAGCTATGAAAATAAATTTAACAGTCATTTAAATTCTTTTTCTTACAATTTTATAAAGTAGTGATTGATGCCATTTTTATCTTTTAAAATGAAATTCCCATTTGTAATTTCTGCTTAAATATAACGTAAATGTTGAAAAACGATTTCTTTGGATTAAGTTAATAATTATAAGATCATAACTGACGGAATTATAATTTAAATGACGCCAAGCAGAATAAAATAATAATAACATATTATGCACACAAGGATGAAACACGTTAATTTGAAATGAAAATCTGCTTTAGAAGTTTTTGTAATCAGAGATAATAAATTTACATTTAAAAAACGATTTCAATTTCCATCCGAATTATATCGATATAAAAAAAAATTTGCACTTACTTGTATCGAATTCCAGTGGCTGGTGAAAGGGAAATCTGTCTGCTAGGTGGTTGGGTTCGTGATCCATCGCTAGTTGCTGAACTTTCATCGATACACTCCAAACTAGCAATAGGAGCTAGGCTAAAAAGAAATGGAAAAAATACAAATGATTGAAATTAAAGATACATTGAAATTGAATTGTAGTCTTACATAAGAGATAAGAAAAAAAGTGACGGAAAAATCAATTCTATTGCTTATCGATAACAGATTTCAGGCAGTTGTGGAATCGATAACATACTTTTTCTATCGAATCGATTGCCGAGGGTGACTTTAAGGTAATGGTTTATCTATAGTCCTTGTCGTGTCACAGATTAATTTAATTTCATGATTTAATGCATAGAAGAAAGCAAAAAATATGTGCTGAAAATAATTTACCTTTATTTATTTTTAAAAAATTCGTATTCATTGAATTAGAATTTATTGACATTTTAAGTGGCATCAGATGTTGAACATTAAGTATTTGATGTATTATATTTGTATGATTAAGGAGAAACTTTTTATACCTCTCTAGTTCTCACTTTAAACTTTAATAATGAAAATGAACTAAAATTGAAAAAGTTGTTGTGTAAAAAACTTGTGGATAATTTTTTATGCAATAGTTATTTATTTAAATGAAATACAGAAAGATTTTAAAATTTATTAGATTAGTTGAAATTGCTTACTTTTGCTTTTTTGACAGTTTTATAAATGAAATTTATGACTTAGTGGAACAAATAATGATTGTAAAATAATCAATCATCTTTCTATTTCAATATTAAACCAAATAAGTTCCACCTATTTTAATGTAAATGAATTGTATTTTTCATTTCTATGATACTGGTTATTTCATTTACAAATTCATTTTATGTACAATGTTTACTCACATGAGTTTAAAATCACATGTAGAATTTCTCAAGAATAATGAGAGATTGATGTTTTATTTTCTCAATTGCTTCAGCATTTGTAAATGGGAACTACTTTGATATACCCCCCAAATCTGAAATTTGGCGACTTTTTTTCTCGCCAAGCAAAATACTTGTTTTTAGCGCCTTTTTTCTCCCCAAGATGGATTCTCGCTAAATACAAATAATTAATAACAAAAAAAACTTAAAAAAAAACTCAAAAAATGGTACAAAATACAAGAAAATACTAAATTTGACATCAGCAAAAACCTAAAATATGAAAAAATCTAAACTAACAACACCAAAATAAGAAACAGCAACCCTAAAAAGTCCGTAGGGAGTGCCAGATTTGGCGCTTAATTTTTTTGAGGGGGGGGGTATATCAAAGTTGTTCCTGTAAATGTATTATTTGATTAAAAGGTGATGTATTTATTAAAATTAAGTACATTAAATAATTAATGATATTAAAATTTCTTATGTATATATAAAAACAAATATATATAAAGGTATTTTTTTTACGTAGGAATGAAATTTTCTCGGCAAACCAAGTTTTTCATTTCAAAGTTTCTTAATACCTAAGTAAATCTAGATTTCTCCTGATTCACATTCATTAAATCATTTAAAATAAATACAAACAGCTCTTTCAAATTGCATCGTAATTTCGTTGCCGTGGTATAAACTATATATTCTGAGTGTAATAAAGCATCTTTAACTTCATTAAATATAGACTAAAATAGTAATACCACTCTCTCAAAGGAATAAATGAAAATAAATGGTTAATGGAATTCCCATTTATTTAGGTAAATTGAAAGCAAGACTTATTTAATGGAATGTTTCTACAAAAAGTTTGCACAGAACTTTCCTAATTTACCTTTAAAAAAACCATAGTTGTTTAAACAATGCACTAGACAAACATATTACTAATAGGAAAAATTCCTTCATCACGTTAAAATGAATATTTTTCCTATTTTTAATAAGATTTTAAGATATCCATGAAATAATTATTCATTAAGAAAGTACATAAAAATACATACCAATAATCTTTGAAGCAATAATTTTTAAGTAAGTAATGTGGAAGATATTGAAATCAAATTAATCAAGATAAATTTATATTATTTATGATTGTTTTGAGCTAAAGTGCAAATGATAAAAAATGCGACACGAGACAAAAAAAAAAAAAAAAAAAAAAAAAAAAAAAAAAAAAAAAAAAAAACAAATAAAAATAAAAATAAAATAAATAAATAAATAAATACTGTAATTAGACAAAAATTACAAAATGCTAAATGTTATGTATTTCCAATTTATGTTTTAACTCGTTGCCATAAAATTATTAACATCTGATGTTTAGAAGAGGAATTCATGTTTTATATTTTTGAAAACATTAAATAATATATTTATGATGACACAGTAAGGAGTATTATTATTTATTATAAAAGTATAATTAATACAATTTAACATATAAACTTTTTAAGGATATTTGAAGAAAACATTTTAGGACATTTTGACTTTTTATTCGGAATTACTGGTAACGGTTTGGAGAAATTTCTTAATATCTTAAAAGATTTTAAATGAAAACAACTTAAAATGTGCAAAGCAAAGGAGTTTGAAATGTGAAATTTTAAATGGATTTAAAAAATATGTTTTTAAGCTTAATCAGTTGGATTAAAATATGGGATTATGAGGATTATTCTTAAATTTCTGAGAATGTAAAGGTTATTGTACAGAAAACTTTCTTACACATAATATATACAAATTATAAAAGTATATACAAATGTCTTATTTTATTGTTAGTCTAATATAAATGTTTTAATTATATCAGACCAACAATATTTTAGATTCATACGGAAAAAATATGCCAATAATTCAATGCTTTTTCTATTAAATTAAAGATGAATTATTCATGTGAATAAAAATGAAAAGCTAATATGTAATATTTTGTTTCAATGTTCATGTGGAAAATAAAATCTTAGTTATTTAAAATGGCTTAATATTTTAACCATGTTAATTTTATTATTTGAAGTCGGGTGGGAAAAAACGAGATCTGCTAATTAAATGTGAATTGTTATGTATCAATTCATACTAAGCTAATAAAACTGCCATTTTAAATGTAAACTATGAATTATGAGTGTGGAGGAGGTAATAGTTTCTTTTTCGTTCTAAATACTAAAATGCATATTATTGTGAGGAAAGGGAGAATAAATAAGAAAACTCGAGAAAATATTTTATTTTCAGTAAAATTTAATTACTATTTCGTCTGGATGCTTTAACTTTTCCAACAATTTTAATTCATTTAAAATTCTCGGCGTGTTAATTTTTTTCGAAAAATATTTCTTAAAAATGTTAAATTATTTCCTTTTCAAAAAAGGAAACTAGGCATTCGAATGGGAACTGGGTTAGAAGGATACTTCAAAGATTCTTTCTGCAAAAGACGAAATCGCATTTCAAAATCTGTCGATTGGTTTTCGTCTCTTTTATCTCGAAACGTTTCGTTCGTTTCTAATTAGAATCCACCTTCAAGCTTGTTCGTGACCTTGGGAACTTTGCTCTAATTATCCGCTTCTAAAATTACTTCGAACAGAACGTTTTGTGAAAAGCGGAGCGCTTTTAAATGAATACATGAAACTCTATACAAAAATAAGAATACAAATCCAATTTCTTCTGTCTCTTTTAGGAAGTGAATTAAACCTTTATTTCTGCATAGTATGAAGGAAAAGGATTTTATCTGTTCCTTTTGTACAAAAATAATTAATGTCAAAATTCAATTTTAATTGTATTCTATTGAGAGTCGTCAACAATACTGGCCTTTTGGTCTGTTGACTGTGCATTTTATAGTAGAAAACCAACTTAAAAAGAGATTTTTCGGTATTTTCATTCGATGCTTAAAAAACCAATTAAATCTTTTCATGAAAACTAGTCAAAATCATTCATCAAAATATTCTTTTGTATGATTGGAATTTATATTCAATAAAC
Organism: Latrodectus geometricus; assembly: GCA_026290005.1. NCBI lineage: Eukaryota > Metazoa > Arthropoda > Arachnida > Araneae > Theridiidae > Latrodectus > Latrodectus geometricus. Next base: position 16,978 of record JAPDSC010060435.1, read on the forward strand.
CATACTATCCTGGATTAAAGATTTAAGGGATTTCTATGGTTCGAAGGGTGGTTAAAATTAAATTTAAGTATCAAAATTTATAAGAAAAACAACCCCTGATCAGAATAACGTCAATTTTGCATGGAATATTAATAAAAAGAGAAAAGTATTTGGTATAGCAAAAAAAAAATAAGTGCAAATTTAAGCAACAGTTGATGTTATATGTATTATAATTTAAAAGTGTTCAATTAAAAATAACAAATGAATCGAATAACAATGGTGCAGGTGTAAATTAGAAGCTATGCCAACTGTATTCTTCAATGTGCATGGTGTGATACTGTTAGTTATATAATCCTATGCAAGACATGCAAAATATATGACGGTAAAGTATGCATATAAGAATGCATATAAGGACGAGAAGAATTAATTTTAATTGTACAGAAGTTAAAAATACTTTCCTGAGGTAAACGTGTATGAAAGTCATCTAGAAAATAAGTTTTTTAAATTTTGTGAGATTATCATAAATCATGTTCAATATGCTCACCATCCCTTGCTGCAAGAAGTTGAAATTGAGAAAAAACATGTTCACAGCTAATCAAAGAGTCCTTTGAATCAAATTTAGAATGTGCTACGCAGTGCGAGATTTCATTTAAGTTTACTGTCGGAACACTGAACACAACATTTTTTAGGTAGCTCTACAGACACAAATCATAGGAATTAAGATAAGGTGGTAGAGCAGTCAAGTTGTAAGGAAATAACGGCAATTAATTTTAGCATGTCCGAAATATCTCTTCAACAGCTGCTTCATTGGATTTGAAAATGGATTTTTTATATTCGTCAGTTCTACATATATATTCAAATTGTAATGAGCCACGTCTGTCCACAAAATATTTAACAAACATTTACTGTCCTATTATGTAAGAATGAAATTCTACAACAAAAGTAACTCTTGTAGGCTGATCATCACAGGAATCAATTCCTGCACATGGATGATTTTGCATGGGTAACAATGCAAAATGCTTCATAGAAATTTATGTTCTTTGCTTACAAGCGTTTTAACCTCCACTGCATGGTTGCAGATCACCATTTGATTCCTCTTGCACTTCTGCAACCAATTCTTCAACTAACATTTAATCGATTCTAATTATCCATACACAAGATTCCACATCAAAATAATCTATTTATACAAATTTCTGAATCATTTTCTGCAGACTTACGTCAATCATCGGATCAACCCCTTTTCATACTCTTGAGTGTCCACAATTTCTACAGAGCTAATGGTACACAGTCATTGTTCTTGAATCAAAGCAACTTAAGCAAGAGTGAAGTTGTGCGAATGGCAAATATTTCCATATACATATTTTGACGCTTAAAGGCTGTTGGTGAAATCTGTAAATTTTCCCTTTTGCCATCTATTTTTTCTCTTCTACAATAACATTCAAGTTTAATGATGTTCTGTTCAGTGTGTTTTTTACAGCTTTCTGAATCTTAACCTTTTATTATAATCATCCTGTACCATCAATAATTAGTAAATATATCACTAGAGTAGAGTTCAAGTGAAGTTTATGCTCTAACAAAGCAAGTAAATTATACCTATAAAATTATATAATTATATCAGTAAAATTAACATTTTCTTCAGTTAAAATGGAAATCTCAAGCGATATTTGACAATATGATTGATTGATAATATGACACAGAATAAAATGCATTAATGTATGACAAAGTTATGTCTTTATTCATGTCTTTGTCTTTTATGAAGAGAGCGATCTTTGGTTTCGAAAACAATATCAAATCTTATTTAAGATAGCAAAATATGTATCGGTTTCCTGAAACCCTAGCTATTACGAGAAATTAATTAAGTACATTTCTAATTACAATAGTTAAAGAAAACCTATTAACTAAATTTACCCTATTTCTTAACGATTGATTAAAATACTTCTAATCTACCGTTAATATAAGCCAGAGCAGTGATTGGACTAGCCTAAAATATAATTAATAGCTTATAGAATAAATCATGCTTCCAATGATAATAAATTTCATAGATTTAAAACACGTTTCACACTAGCCAGAATAATGATGATAATAATCTAAAATATATTTAAATATAATCAGAAATAAACGATGCTTTGTTGTTTATAAAGTTTCAGGGGTTTCTTTCATGAGATAAGCTTACATTTCTATTAAATGATATTTTTGGAAATAATGTACTCAAACTAATTAGAAAATTAGCAAATTAACCATTCTATTAAAACTATTCTGAATGAATCTTGCGGATATTCTTAGATAAAATTCTTTAATCATATAGAGTGATAAACTAAATTCAAGTGATATAATTTTGATTTTAACTTCAAATGTAGTGAAAAATTAATTTTCAAAATGTTTCTAAGCCACAAATTTTATTTTGATTACAAAAATTAATTTTATCTCGCTATTGTAATGGTTTCTTGATTAAAATAAATGAATATTACATTTTTAAGTTTCTTATTTCATATTTTTATTTGCAGATTTTAACTGGAACTACCTCCAATTGACCATCTATTTGTTTCTACAATAAATGTTTCACTTTGCACTTAAAAATTTATAATTTGGGAATAAATTTTAAATGAATGATTGTGAAAATAATTAGTTTAAAGAATAAAAATGTATGCATTAGTAAAAACATTTAAAATTCAGAAATTAACTCGGAAATAAGCTAATTTGTTTCCATAAAAAACGAAATCATTTAAGAAATCAAAACGCAAAATTATTTAGGAAAGTAAGTACACGTCATTTTTTAGTATTTGTGTAAATATACATATATACATTTCGAATCTTAATGTTATAAACATTGCGATTTCAATTTCTTATATTTTAAAAAAATTATGTAAAGTAATTAAGTTTAATATTTTCAGAAAGAAAGACTAATTAAATGGAATTCTTTTACCACAATAATATCTTTCTCAAAAAATATTTTTTATTAGACTGCAGTTCAAAAAAACATGACACATAAATGAGATAGTTTATGGTTTACAAGCAAAAGGAGTTAATAAGCCATAAATAGGGGAACTTTCTACTACAACTTCATCTTAGAATATCTTCAGTCAATATTTTACACTAACAACTAATCATAATTTTAAAAAATAATAGATATCTTATGTATATATATATTTATATATAATAGCTTTAATTCTTCCTTTTACACTAACTTACGGATACGAAAAATCCATTAATATTGTTTGAATTTTTTTTCTTTTGTTAAATCTAAAACGTCGAAATAATCTTCATAAATAAAAAAGCATATGCAAGAGAAAAAATTGAATTTTTCCAACCTATTTCTGCTAATTCCCTATTTTATTGTTGCTGAAGCTAGAATTTTGCTTCCATCACATATACCTTTCATGGTGTTCATTTGAGTTCGACAACAGATTTCTTAGTTCTTGGAGTTCATGCTAAATCGGGATTTTAGATGGTCATATCGTAAATTACACCATCTAGGAAATTTGTGCCTGAAGTAGGAATAGCAGGAATGAGAAAAAGATCACTTTAAGAGTAAAAATAAATCCTTTTTCTAAAAGCGATCTTTTTCTCTTTCTCTTATAACCTTCAAATGCAGAAAATTGTATTTCAGAAACGAACTGAAAGTAAACATTTCTCCTTATTTTCTCCAAAACTAAAGAAACAATGTGAGGACATTTTATCAACTTTTTTCTTGTCTTTAAATTTTATTCTTAAAATATAGCTTCTCCCAAGATTTTAATATATATATTATGATCATATAAGCTTCAAACCAGAAAACTGATAAAACGTTTCTTGTAATGCCCTTAAATTTGATGTAAATAGCCTAGAAGAATCTAAATTCTAAAATGATCTATCTAATCATTTTATCATCCGTAACAAACGTATCAAAATTAAATACAACGTTGCATTTTAATCGATACAAAGAATAGAAAGAAACATATGTACAATTTATAGAGCGAATGTGCAATGTGCAGAAGATGAAAAATATATATTAAAATTGTTAAAGCAAACTGTCTATAGCTGTCAACACTTCAAGATGGTATTATAAAAAATATTCTAGCAGGAAAGGGATATCATTTGAGAAACGCTTAAATTATAAAAAAAAAATTCATGAATTCTTTACTCATGATTTTGGTTCCTTTTCTTATATTTTATGATTTGTTAAAGAAACAAAATGAATCTGACTCTTAATAGTCGCTTTTCATGTACTTGAAAAAATATCTTTGAAATAATATTACATATTGTGACAATTGATAAGCAGACATTTTAAAAAAAAATTTGTTTTCCAAAAGAAACATTTAGTTAAATTTAATAAAGAATTGTTTGGACAAATACATTCTTCTGATGGTAGAGCAAAACACAGTTTGTAAACTGATTTTACTATCTCTTGAAAGTGAGAAATATAATGCTCGTACGATTTACGGAAATAATTCCATCTAAAAATTAAAAAATTCATAGAGACATTCTTTTGTTTGAAGTGATCAAACAAATAAACTGTTTCTTAATGTCGGTCAAACTTTTAATTATTTTTTGCATGTAAATGATTATATTTTGATAATTTAAATAATAGCTTTTTATTTCAAATATTTTTTGTTTTTATTGAGGTTATTCAATTAATTTTTACATATTTTTATTCGAAGGTATTTGATTAAGTTGGAATAGGAAATAAATTTTCAATGATGAAATAATCGCATTTTTTTCAAATATTTCTTATTTTTACACTGAATAACAGATTTTTAATTCTTTAATTAGCGACACAAAATGATTCTAATTTTTGATTAATTACAGTCATAATGTTTATTTTGGCAAAATTAATTTTAAATGCACAAATAATTGATTGCTTACCGATTTTTTTTATTTTAGAATCATTTTTAAACATATCAACTAGATTCAAATTTCTTACGGAATATTTATACTACCAGACATTGATAATCTTATGATGGCAGAGAATAAATTCCATAATCCAACGTCGGATACCCATAATCCCATTGGAGATGACAACCAGTTTCTCCTTCATTAAATCAATCAATTTACTCTCAACGATATATTCAATAACTGCAGCTATTTATTCATTTTACCCATCATAAGGCGTAAACATTCAGAAATTTGTCTACAAACTACAGAATGTTCTGATATTTATATATATGTAGTCATGGTTTGCAATGATTCTGATGCAATTCATGGATAATTATTTAATCAGATTTAATATCAAAAGAATGGAATTTCTGAGAGGTGATGTGATGCTAATAGTTGTAAAATCAGAATAACTTGAAGAATTCTTATAATTATTATTTACAAAAAAAAATAAAAGATTCAAGCTTTTATATTTGTTCGATTTATTTTGTCATTTCAATAGCTTAATTTTTTAAAAATGCCTGCATATTGTAATTATGCTTAAGACAGAAATTCTTTTGTTTTAAAAAATTCTTATAATATACATATTTTCTGACTCCTTTCTTTTGCATATATTATTTTACAAATCATTTTCACTTTAAGCATTAATTTACATTTCGAAAAACATTTCAGCTTTCAAAAGCTTTTCTCATATTTTTTTAATCTTTAAAAGTACTCTTCCTATTTTCAGCTATTTGTAAACAATCCAATGCATATCAAGAAGAAAGAGAAAGTATAATTGAAGGCTTTTATCGTAAAATATTTCTATTTTTCCATGTAAAAATTTCCAAAATCCTTATAACAGTAAGAAATCTAAAAATAATATCAGTATCTTAATGCTTTCTTATTTTTTTTGATAATAACGGAAAATAAAATGGTTTTTTTTCTGTTAAAATGGAAGTATTCCTTTAATTATATTTTAGAAAGTATAGTTTAATGAATATTAATGCAAGACTCTGAAAGGAAGAATATAATACATATTTTCTCTATACAAAATATTTAGTTTAGAATGAAAACAATTTTTATGAGCCAAATGAACAAAACACAATTATTAAAATGTCTCACAGCTTAGGAAAATATCATATTTTAAATATGTCTTATTTTGAACCCTAAATGTTTGTGTAAAATTATTGAAATTACACATAGACATGAGAAAATATTTAATTCTTCTTAAAGAATTAAATTCTATAGAATAACTTATCTTTGAATAAAAAAAAAACTACGGTATATAGCATAATACTACAAAGTTTTTGTAGAAGATTAATTAATTCCGTTGCAAAGTGCTTACCTTGAGGATTTTCCTTCCAATTAGCAGTACATTCGCATTAAAGTTATAAGTTATGATATTGCTTCAAGGAATATATATAACTTTGTCTTTCTGAGTTTATCAGTAGTGGGATCAGACTTATATTTTTCTGATTGGAAGAATACAACCAGTTAGCAACAGCGAATCCATGTAGCAATAAATATTTTATTAAGCTTACTTAATGTCAATATAGAGTTGATTATTCATAAGATTTGTGAAAAAAATTCATTAGTGAGGGCTTTGTCAAATGATTTTTGGTAAGTGTGATAATATTCTTGCGGAGACCTAAGAAACTAAGTATATTTTTTTACAAAGTTGGTAAATACAATATCTTCTATATATTCAACTATCGTTCAACAGAAAACTAAAAGAACTTCGAAACTTTTCCCCTCAATAATAATGTGGTTCTACTGGTATATCCTGATGCATAATATTCAAGCTTTGTAGGTACATTTATAAGAAACAGAAAAATTAATATTTCTATGTTTTTGCATTTCATTCTTTATTCATACAAAAAGTGATACTACCGTTTCCCCCTTGTATCTATAGTTACTTAAACTGAAATATGTTGCTGTAATTTAGCGTTACTTTTTTAAGAAAGACATGGAGACAAGGCATGATACAGAAGTTGAACATGTTGCTTGTCTGGTTAGCATCTATCAAAGATCTACAGTGATACATACCAGATAGAAATATAAGAACGATCTGCCTATATTATTTTCGTCAGTGTGACGATTTCATCCTAATAGTTTACTGGAAATGTGGTTTATGCCATATATACTGAGTTATTACTACTTTAACAAATTACACTCCCCAGATAATATTGATTCATTAGGCAAAACATTTGCTTCCTTTTACAAAATTATGAAACATTAACAAATCTTGTAAAATACGAAATTTTAAAATGCTATCATTTTCAATTAAAGATCAATATGCAATTTTTTGTTTACAAAATAATGCTTAAACATTTTATTATATTCTTCTAACCATGGCTTACAACTTTCCTTATAAAAGTTTCTGAAACTGATCATCAAATCCTTATTTAACACTGCAAATCCTTATATTCCATGTATCTCATAGCTTTCATATAAAAGCAATTCGAAGCATAAACTAGAGATTAAATTTAGAAAACAAAAATAAACTTCTACTTATTTTGAAGTTTGTTAAAGATTGTTTTTTTATGAAGTTTTGCCTTTATCTCTTATATACAATTTTTATATCAGAGGAGAAGTCAAAGTTTTTTTCCGGATTCCTCACACGAGTTTGTATCACGAGTGATGATATTTTACCACTTTTAAAAGTAAAAATATTATTTAAGAAAGTTTTGTTATCAATACTCTGACTAAAAATAAAATCAAATACTTTAATTCTAGTATTTTTCATAAAAAATTAATCTCTACGACTTTGTGCTAGTCACAAAAACATGAAATTTTATGCATTTTTATCATCCATTAACAAAAAAGTTGAAAAAATGAATTGAAAATCAAAATAAAATAGCTAAATCTAACCAACAGTTCACGGAGTTAATTTTCAACAATCATGGAGTTAATTTTGTAAGAAAAAAATGTATGCATAGTATCCAATTCAATTGAAGTGATTTATATTATAAAAATATGAAAATACATTAGTTTTTTTTTAATTTTACTTTTTACCTTAATTATATATGTGAGAATCGAAAGCACTTAGACACAACATCCGGCCACACCTTCCTCCCCTCCTCTTCGAGACCGAAAGAAAAGGATATAAAACAGAGTGTACATGTCTATGTAACGGGGAACTTCAGTTTTGGGGTCCTAACCATTAGGATCGTTATGATTTGGAGACGTCAGTCTCATAATAATCTAATTGATTAGGCTTCTTAAGCCATCTTTTTATACGGGATATATTATTGGAGACGTCAGTCTCATTATTTAAGCATAGCTAATTGTTTGGGCTACTTTAGCCACCTTCAGTTGTAAACTTTGTGTGTACGAGACGCCAGTCTCAAAAAGTGTATCTATCGGCTTCTCAAGCCATGTGGTTGATTGCAAATATTTGTTT